>JAOVVB010065019.1:0-14196 GCA_028570985.1 Heterobranchus longifilis | reverse complement strand
GTGTGTGTGTGTGTGTGTGTGTGTGTGTGTGTGTGTGTGTGTGTGTGTGTGTGTGTGTGTGTGTGTGTGTGTGCGTTGGTGTGTGTGTAGGTGTGTGTGTGGTCCTCTTCTGGCATTTTCAACCACCAGCAGATGTTAGGGTGACCACCACGGGGGTGGTAGATGCTATTTCCATGTTTTGTGTGTGTGTGTGTGTGTGTGTGTGGGAGAAGAGTCAGAGTTAGGTCTGAGGTGGTCTCAGTCGGCCATGTTGTTTTATCTGCTAGGCTTCCAGTCACAATAACCTCTACCACCCTTATAGTAGACACATACACACACACACACACACACACACACACAGTGTGTGCAGACCGTTTGGCACCATGGGCAATTTTAAGAAATGGTACCCTTTTCTTTTGCACGAGTCCTCTGCCTCCTTGTTGTAGGTGGAGGATCGACTAGGAGAGGATGACAACATATTTCCTATACACAGGAACACACACACACACACACACAGACACACACACACACACGTCAATGACAGTACAACTTCTACTTGAGCTACTAGTATTACTGTTACTGATAAAACCGCCAAAACAAACTTACAATAACACAATAACAGAAAAAAAACATCTGGATGATATAAAATTAGGAAGCAATCAAAAGGAAAGTTGTTCAAACAAGTTCAAGAAAAGAGGCAGTGGTGGAAAGTACATTCACTCAAGTATTATACTTAAGTACAAATTTGAGGTATTGTACTTTACTATTATATTACGTCGCCTCACATCCTTGTTTACTGTCATAATTAGTATGGCCACTGGAGGTCTCCGTCTACAAATAGAACTACAATATGGCACGAAATAAGCGGGGCCTCCTGGATTATGTACGAATTACAGTGCGTACATTTTCATAGCAAGTAGTGAATGAGACCACCCTGTAGGAGTACACTGTATTTAGCCTGGTCAGATGTCTTTTCCCAGCATGCTTTGGAGCAGGTGAGAAGTGTCAGTACAACAGGAGGCTGCTGGACCATCTGGGATGATGACTCATGTTTTCCAAAGACCTGAGAGCAAATATAGCTTGAATTCTCAGCATTACTTCTAACCTTTTTTTTGCTTTTTTTTAGTTTACAGCTTTAGGATAAAACTACTAACTGACATCTAACTTGCTCCAGTGCATCGTGGGAAAACTAACTCTAGAACAATATCCTCCTCTTACAGCCGTAAAATACTGGAAATGAGGAAGGGGCCGGCTGACTTTGGGGTCCAGTAAAAGCTGAACGACACATACACGTATTGAAGACCTGAATTATGGGAACCGTGGGTGTTTTGGCAGGACATCTCGTCATTTCTCCCCATAAATATGAAATTAAATGTCAGTGACAGAGCTGGAGCAGCTCCCCGCAGAGGAAGTCTGTCCTAATTTGTTCTGCCAGACCACTCTGCCTCTCCCAGTGTCACCGCCAACACTTTTATTCTGGCTGATTGGGCCGACCCTTTGCCCTGTTGCAAATTACAGTGTCTCTTGCCAGTGTTTTACTCCCCCGTCATTTCAGAAGCTCATTCCTTGTCTTTAGTGTGTTTCCACCTTTTACCATCACATGACCTCCGCACCCACCCGCTCTCAATTCCCTCATCAGATCCCCGGGATCAGGCATGGGACGATATAAAAAATTCATGTCACGTTTATCCTGTACAAAATAATTGCGATCCACCATATTATGCTTAAAACTCTTAAAACGGCGCTAAAACACATAGAAATCACTTTACCTTACATTTTGCTTTATTATGGCTTTTCTCGAAACATTCTGACTATTTTCTCAAAATATTACAACTTTTTCTTGAAAATGTTCAACTTTTTTCTCATAAAATTGTGACTTTCTCTCAAAACATTACTTTTTCTTGAAACACTTTTTTCTCAAAATATTCTGACTTTTTTCTCATAAAATTGTGACTTTTTCTCAAAACACTACATTTTCCTCAAAACATTTCAACTTTTTTTGCAGAAACAAATATTTTTATTGCATCACAGATAAACTGCAGTCAATTCTTGAGGATATTCACGATTATCCAATTCAATCAACTTATTGTGAATGTTTTTTTTATTGCGATCCGTAATGAAATCCGTTATTGTCCCATGATCCCTACTCGGGACATTTACCATGAGCAGCCTTTTGTCCTCTTGTTCTTGTTATGACCCAGTGACCGCCCTTTTTAGACTTCTTACCTGTTTTTTCCAGACTCTCTGCTTGTTGCCAGTCCCTGCTCTGAACAACGACACAGCTCTGTGGTTTCACAATATGAAGTATGAATACACAGGAACAATTATATAGTTTTGCACCTTTGATGATATTGAAAATACTATTCTTGCCATTAATTGTGGTAAGACTTTAGTGTGACAGGAAGTGCTTCTCTTATGATTTATTTTCCATATGAGCGAGCCTGCAGACAGCTTCTAATTAGCTGGTGGATTCCACACTTTCTCCGTCACAAAGAAACTACAAAGCAAAAATACTCCAGACACCAGTTTGACTTCCACAACTAAAACATTCTTATTTTAATGACACAGTTTACAACAATATCAGAACAAAGGCTTGTTTCCACAGCCAGACTCATTTATTTATTAGAAGCACAGCAAGGCAAGACACTGGGATTTAAATGCATTTTGAGAACTTTAGGTGGAATTGCGAAAAAATATAAACTCTTAAACAGACATTTAAACACTTGAATACAAGTCTCATATGCCTCTTATGTGAAGTTTCTAGGTAGAATTCCTGCACCACCTTGTGTTGAAAGAGCAGACTTGTAGCCTAAATGAAAGTTAAATAATTCACATAATATGCAAGAAATATATTTGGATTATTTTCTCTACAGTATGTATTGTAAGTTTTGTTTTCATTCTGTTACTTTTCCAAAAGTAAAACAACAATTATTGCATTTCTTTTCTAATGATAAATGTCACCAGGTTTTCTTCTCTTAAGTGAATTTTTATCTCATACTTTTTTTTTTAATTAATTAGTTTGAAAGCAGCCTCCACTGTCTCACCAGCAGGCGAAGAACTTTGCACAAAATAAAAGATTTTACTGAAGATTGTTGTGTAACTTTCCATCTTTGCTGGATTAAAACCAGTCAGCACTTGTTCCAGTAAACTCTTGTTTACTGTAAACTCTTGCTGAAGAGCAGCAGAGTGGGAGCTGAGTCACAGAGCAGATGGAGAAACCATAAACATCTAACACACACTGAGTGAGTCCTACACCAAGAGAAACATTCAGATATTTTTCAAGTTGAAAATGTAGTTTTTAGTGTAATAAATGTGTACAAATCTATTTATACTCTATCATACAGAAGCCCTGCGAGGCAAGATGAAAAATGTATTCTTTGGTAGTGCTTGTGCACTGCATGTACATTTGGGTATCTGGAGAGCATACCAACCCACAAACTGTGAAATTAGACAACCCAGTCAGTTTTTTGTGGGCTGCCTAGATCAGAAAACATGTGATTCAACAAGCCATTCAGATTTGGCTTGTCACACACAGGCTCATTATATTACTTGAATTATAGAATCAAAAACAAACTTTTGACAACCTTCTAATCAATTTCCTTCAGATTTATTATAAGCCTAAATACTGATGCACTCTTCATTTTATAATCACCGTTTGATTACATTACTGTGGGATGAACACAGCCTCAAATGCTGTAAATGAATCACGTGCATCGGATAATTTCCTTGTTATTCTTGTTGGTTGTTCCGTAGTAGATGTTCAGCCTGAGAAAACAAAACAGAAAATGTCAGCTACTGTATGAATTCACTCACATTTAACTAAATGCACCTACGCTCAATATAAGAAGATCTACTGTGTGAATACCAAAAAGTCGACGGGGTCGTCTGGTTTGATCTTGGAGCACTCTAACATGGCCTCGGTGAGCGACGGCATCACGTACTTCATCAGATAGTTCCTCAGAGGAAGAGAGTGAGCCTCCAGCAGCTCGTACTCCTGTCGCTTCACCTCCGACAAATTCTTCTGCTAATGAGTAGTAAAATAATTAAAGTGATTGTTAGTATTTACCAGTCATTATGTGCCATCGAAACCAGAACCGGCCCGCCAAAGGGTCCAATCCGGCCCACTGTTTGACTTTGCAAAGTGTGAAAAAATTGCAGAGAAGTAATTCCTATTTCAATAAAATGCACTGTTATTCCTATTTGTCCACTGGGTGTCACGCTGTCTAATAAGAGTAGCGGGCCCTATGCTGGATACACTGGATCCCATATGTTTACGTACAGGCTACGTGAAACAACTGTCAAGTGTAGGAGCCACCGGTGGAAAATGTCTTTGTCAAAAAGGAGAATGTGGACACAAACTTTCAGGTTTTCCCAAAACAAAATGGATTAGTTCCTATTTCGTCACAAAGGTAAACGGGAAGTCAGTGTGCTGTTGGGCAGTGCTCAAGGAATATAATATTCGGTGCCACTATCAGACTTCTTATGGCGAAAAATACAAGAACTTGCAAGAACAACTGAGAACAGAGAAGATAAATTAAATGTTGGCAGGTTTGAGGAAACAGTTTTTAGTTGTAGCCGAGAGATCAGCGATGCAGCTGTGAAAGCTAGCTAACCTTATTGCTAACGAAATAGTGTCAGCATCAAAGCCAAACTCTGAGGGAGAGTTTGCGGAGACATGCTGAAGGCTGCAGAACCAGGCTTTTGCCAACATCAACCTGACGAGAAACTGTGTGGCAGATAGGATGCCAGATCTTGTGGTTTTTCTGGTCAACTGAGATCAAACTGGGCTGTATGCGGCCCGTTAACTAAAATCAGTGTGACACCCCTCTGTGGACTCTTAGCCTTGTGTTTTCTTCAGTTAGTCATTTAAAAAAAAAACATTTATAGAGCCTCCCGAGCCCAAAGAAATGTCTTTATGCACCTTGTCTAACCAACAATTGAGAATGAACAAAACAATTAGTCCACTGATGGAAAATTAATCACCAGCAACCTGATAATCTACTAATCATTTAAATTATTTATGAAGCAAAAATGCCAAACATTGTCTGGTTTCAGCTACTTAAATGTGAGTTTTTGTTTGCTTTTATCTGTTTTGTATCATAATAAATTGAATATATTTTGGGGTTTAGACTGTTGGACAAAACAAGAATTTGAAGACGTCACTGTGGACTCCATAAGAACTTTTGATGGATATTTTTTCACAATTTCCTGACATTTAAGACTAAAATCTAAGACTACTCAATTAATTGAAAAAGAAAAAAAGATTAATTGATAACAAAAATAGTTGTTGCAGCCCCTGTTTAAAATGATATTAAATACAGACTAAGTATGATTTAGATTATGGCCAACTATCAAAATAAGAGACTAATTCAATTTCTCAACTAATTAATTGAATTAATTGTTTCAGCCAATGACAAGTAAGCCTTACTATAATGCATGGTCGTCCTGCTAATGCCACTTTTTTCCCCCAATCCAATTTACATCTATCCAATTAAGATGCGGTTGATGTATTTGAATCCAAACCAGAGAAAAATTGTGATTTATATGTTTGTTTTTTTGTGTGTGATATTTGGTGACTCATACAAAACTGAAGACATTAAAGAGCGCAGATGGAAAATACATTAGATTGTGCTCATGTATATCCAATGGAAACATAAAAGGAAGAACTGAGTGCCCTTCATAGCAATAGACAGTTTACAATGGCCCTGAGGGAAGATGACACACCAGGGGAGCGGAGACACAAGTGTTTTGATTAGTAATACTAATTATCTTCAGACCGTTAGCAAAGAAGAGAGAGCATTAAGTTAAATGGCCTGCTCCAAATTCTCTTTCTTTCGGCAACATAAATAGTTAGACGACGAATCAGATCTTCATCTCGCTCCCGTTTTTCCTCTCCCTTTGAGGAGAGCAAAATGAGGCGAGATCTTGTTCATTACAATGAAAGCAGACAACATTAAATTGTTCTCCTATTAAATCAGCCCTTTGTCAGACGAGACATCTTCAATACACAGCAACAATATGACAGCTCAGTTCACACAGCCATGGTCTCTGCAGACCAATGAATGGATCCCGGCTCTGCTGTCACACTTAGATGATAATTATAGTATATATTGTCACAGTGGATGCATCCTGACAAAACACAAACACGCCATATGCAGATTGGCCAGTTTAACAGGCTGAGAGTAAATCAACATTTAGTGTGCACCGACGCTGGGGAAATATTTATCCTGGAGGACAAACGATGTGTGTGACAAAGCAGCCATATTGGGAGAAGTAAATAAGGCAGATTAACCGTTCTGGTGTTCTGGTGATGTTGTGTTCCCAGATATGTTCTAGTGGGACAGATGGAGGCAGCGAGACATGCAACCCTCATTGTTCTCGTCACAGACTGGGCAAAGCTGCGTTAGAATTAATCAAATGAAAATAAACTCAGCGTGAGGAGCGCTTGATTACTTAAGGACCTAAAGTGAGAATTAACGGGACCTGAGTTTGAGGTTGGACCGTGTGTAGGGCAGGGTTTCTCAACTTGCTTTTACCCGGGGGCCACTTTTGAAGAATGACAAGAGGCCAGGGCCCCAAAACAAACATCAATAATCATCAATTAACTTGGCACAAGGATTGACATTATGACTGTCTGTTCAATCAGATATTTTACTGCATTTAATTAGAGCTGCAATGATTTGTTGACTAATCGATTAGTCGATCGACAGAAAAACAATCATCAACTATTAATTGTAATTTTTCATGTAAAACTGCTGTTTTCAGCCTCTCAAATATGGAGATTTCCTGCTTTTCTCTGTTTTATATCATATTAAAGATTTTAAAACATCACCTTGGACTTTGAGGAACTGGATTGGACATTTTTCACTACTTTCTGACATCTTATAGGCCGAACGATTAATCGATTAATCTAAAAAAATCCATCATGCAATCACTCAAATGTTGGAATGATTCATAAACAGAAACCATAAACATAAACTGCCCCTACAAGGGGCAGAATGAAAATAATATTTAGACCCTCTCCTGGCACTTTTTTTTTTATAAACAAGCACTCAGGCACCTTATTTACATTTTAATAAATCCCAGCGTGAATCCATTTATTTTCATTATGAATTATAAAATGGTCGGAGGGCCACCCGGCACCCTGTCGAGGGCCAGATTTGGCCCATGGGCCATAAGTTGAGTATCACTGGTGAAGGACGATCAGCTTCTTTCAACTTCTGCTCTTTGAAATCATCAACAAAGAAAACAAAAACATTTCATCTGGTTTGATTTTTTCCTTCCTTCTTTTTTTCCCCTTTTTTTTTTCCTTTTTTGGGGTCTGCAATGCCTTTGCCCTCTAGTCTCAGCACCATCACTCTCCCCGTACAGGTGTTTTCAAACCCCCGTGCCACTGTTCCCTTTAACTCCCCGATCATTCTCTGTCAACAAAATGGTGTCCTTCTCTTTTTTTCCTGTCAGACAAGACAGCCTGATATTGATGTCAATCCGTCGGTGAGGTCCAGCCAGTCGAATGAAAGGTCAGAAAACAGACTCTATATTCCTTTTCAGTAGCAACCAGAGTCACCCACATGTAACACGGTGCACAGCATTATCAATCCTGATGAAAAGACACGAGGCAATCTTTCATCTAACCTAACTGAGAAATGTCATCTCTTTCACTTGGACCTTGCCTGTGGTTGAAGCTGTCTGTATGCCGTCTCTTAGAAATAATGAGCTGCACCGGTTGCTCCCTGTAAAGCAATATGTTTCTATAGACTGGCATCACCGGACTAATTCACAAATGTGTGTTCGTCTGGAGCCTCTCATTTAATTTTTGATTTCCAAGGGGAAGACCTTCAACCTATCAGAGCAACAAAACGTGACCTTCAACCTATCAGAGCAACAAAACGTGACCTTCAACCAATCAGAGCAACAAAACGTGACCTTCAACCTATCAGAGCAATGAAACGTGACCTTCAACCAATCAGAGCAACGAAACGTGATCTACAACCAATCAGAGCAACGAAACGTGATCTACAACCAATCAGAGCAACGAAACATGATCTACAACCAATCAGAGCGACAAAACGTGACCTACAACCAATCAGAGCAACAAAACGTGACCTACAACCAATCAGAGCAACAAAACGTGACCTACAACCAATCAGAGCAACAAAACTTAACCCACCCGTTTGAATTGCATTGAGGCTTAAAGTTATTCATAATTATCCACCCACACTGAGCTTCGTTTTTGCTCTTCTGAAACTCATGGGTGACATCATAGAGACTACGTCCATATTTGATACAGTCTATGAACCAGACGTATCTGCCAGAGCAAATAAAACATGAGCTCGGCAGATTCGCCTGGTTCCCAGGCTAATATTACAGAGTTATCATCTTTTCATCCAATATAATCTGACATAAAACCTTGCTTTTGTTGCCGTTCATGTTGCTGCATGCACATAAATGGTATAACAGGAATTATAAAACCATCTAAAAGTGATCAAATCCGTCTCTATGCAGCGATGGATCAATGTGGCCACAGTCTTTTTCATTTTGCTTTCTGTGCACATGCAGACTGCCACAGTGTTGGCACATTTTTCATGTCAGTAAAAAATCATGGCAAGCACACAGTGTTATAATGTTGTATCATGAATTCCCCTTGTACCAGAACCATAGAAATATAATTGAATAGAAGGGTCAGCGAGCTGGTTTCGGTGGTCATTTGCACAGTATAAAACAAAATGGCGATTGTTGTTAGTTGTCATGGTGACAACGCACGTCAGTGCATCCCATAAAGTGTGTTGCAGACTACACACTGGAACTGATGGCCGTCTGTCTCCTCCCGGTGAATTAACTCTACGTTAACGTCTTCTAGCTACCACCTCGTTGTTCGGATAATTTTCTGTAACTAGCGGCTCGTTGGCTAATGTTAGCTCGCTGGCTAAGGTCCGACAGCCAAATAACAAGAAAAATGTGCTGTTGGTCTGACTGAAAAACAAAAGCACACTGCTCCGAAAATACACACTCTCCCTGGAGTTTTTTGCCTTTTATATATTAGTGTATTTGATGGCTTTAACCACAGTGTTGTCACGCCATAAAAACATCATTATTTTTTCAAAATACACTCAAATATGAAGGAAAAAGACGACAGAGGTAACCATAAATAATGGCAGTGCATCATTATAGTTTATCAGACACTGGTAATATTTGTTACCTGACAACAACAATACTTTTTCTATATTTGTAAACTTACATTCAGTGGTGGCTGCGTAGAGTTGTGATCCAAATAATTCCAATAACTCGAAACGCAAAGTGGTTATTGAAATAAAGTAGACGTAATCACTTCCAAAATTCAAGACACATTTTTCTAAAATGAAAAATCCAGTTTCAAGTCGTGTTTTAGGCGTTTAAACTTTCAAAACAAACATTTCCACTGTGCCGTGCGGTCTGTTGCTGCTGGGTCTCCCTCCTCTCATCTGCAGCGTGTTTTACACTGAAAAAAATAAGTGCTTTACTACACTGAAAAAAATAAGCTGCAACTTGCAACAAACTGCTGCAAAACCTGACCTCAGTGACTCTGCGACTTCCACAAATCACTTTATACGGAAGTAGCCCGTTCTGTTCTTTTCAGTGTAACGGTACACATAAAAATGTCCGCCGCTCTGAGCATTCTGCTCCGTTGATTTGAATGGCGATGTCCTTTCTACCCAATTTAATTTCTATGACCAGAACTCTTGCTCAGTCAGACAATAGCAGACTGGTTTTGCTGACAGGCCAGATGGGGAACGCCAAACACACATGAAATCTCTTTATGTTCCTGCGTTCATTTTTTGTTATAATTGATGCATATATTTAAATAATTTGTGTTGTTGTTGTTGTTGTTTTTCATATTTGATTATATATGATTATGTGCCAATTTGACAATTTGGCACATGTGCAACACAAGATGAAAGCTCATGATGAGTTTAACATGGAGGATATTGAACCTCTCAGGTTTGTTGTGCTCACTGAATCTCATGGCAATCTGCCCTGTTTTTAATAGTGATGCATTGCATGGAAGAATTAACACAAAACCACCATCAACCTAAACGTTTCATTATTGGATTCTCTCATCTCATACTTCATCTCCATCTCATCGTATCACCCTCCGTGCATGCCCGGTCTGAACTATACGTGAGGTGCGCTCACATTTTGTTTTTATGTATATAGCAGATTATGTGTGGGACATGGTGTACAGTATGTATGCATAATTTATCCATCTGGCCCTTGGTGTTTAAAGGGGACATATTCTGCTCATTTTCAGGTTCATACTTATTTTTCATACGTATTTTGGGTTTTTACTAGAACATGTTTACATGCTTTAATGTAAAAAAACATTATTTTTCTCACCCTCTGTCTGAAACGCTCCATCTCTTTAACCCCCCCTCTCCAAATAGCCCAGTGTGCTCTGACTGGTCGGTCTTTGCGGTTCTTCCGCTTCTGCTTCAGCATCTCTGTATTATCTTGACAGCTGGGGACTGACGGTGACGGCACCGGAGCTGCACTTTCTACCTATTTATGGTACAGTTGTGACATCACAACCTTATGGAAGTCCTGCCGGCTCGTTTAAAGGCACAGTTTCTGAGGACAGACTGTGTGCACTTCTCCTTGAATTGAGCGCTTCAATACACAGTGTTTATATAGCACCCAGACCTGCTTTATAATTTAAAAAAGACATGGAAATCTCACTTTTATACGGAGGCCCTAAATGGCTACATCAAGTTAATGCCGTTTTCTCGAGATCACAAGTTAATTATCTTGTTATCTTGAGAAAACAAAATATTGTTTCCTTTTATTACTTCTAATGTTTATCAGAGATCAGGAGTGGTTTGATTTAGGTGTTGCACTGCAACTCTGTGATCAAATCAGCTGATGCTCCAGTTGTAGTGCACACATATACAGTACAGGCTGCTGACAGTTAAATGCAGTCAAACAGCACACACTGCGCTGGCCATAGATATACTACATTTATACAGGCCTATATGGAAAATCTATTTATTGATGCAGTAAAAATCCTGCAAATTATTATTTTTTCCCCAGCAACCCAAAAATTAAAGAATAAAGATAGAGATACTTTTTAATTCATAACACACAGGTAACATGTTTTATACTTCTTCTGAATATAATCCAATTAATCTTTTTTCCATATTTATATATTGGCCTATAGCATAGGCTACCCTTTATTAAAACCTTATTTTGAAAACCCGACATGGTCACACATGTATCCTCAGCTAACTTCACCAGGTCCGTTACAAGATAATTAATTTGTGATCTCGAGAACACGGCATTGAAAAAAATGTGTTTGGATCCATGGCCATTCAGGGCTTCCTTACTTTGACATTATGGGGAGATAATGGCACTAATGAGGGTGTTATGATTGGAGGTAAGAGCTTTAAATGCAAACAACTCCATGGTCCAGTTGTAATGAATCTTGCACACTTCATGAATCAGAATCAGAAATCAGAAATTGTTTATTGCCAAGTAATTTGCTGCCTGCAGTTATTTCAATTAGCAGAAAGCTAGAGTTCTTTGTGCTGAACTTCTGGCAGCAGGACCGAAGCAGCAGCAGCCGCTTTTAAAAACGATTTGCTTTTTTTGGGAAACACTCTTGCAGGTAGGTGGTTGTCAGGGTGGTTACAGCGCCGCGGTGTGAAAGCCCAGAGTTGAGGGTAACGTGTTACGGACTTGTTTCGCCTTGTTTCTGTTTCAGTTTCCTTCCTTGGATGCTAACGTTAGCTGCGTGCTAGTGAAAGGCTCCGGGTGTGCAGCTCAGGTAGACAGATGACAGAAAGAACAGCCTTTACATTGTGACAGTAAGTAACTCAGCATTGACCGAGGTAACACTGCATGTTGAAACATGATGTAGTGTAAAATATACGTGTTTTATTGTTTTCATAGAGGCAGCTGCAGCTAATATCTCTCTCTGCACAGATTGTTAGCAGCTAAAGGCTGCACCTGCCATCAGGTGACGTTAAAAGTCTCTATTTACTGTCAAGCACTTAATAACTAACTTAATATTGAATTGCAAAAAACGGAGGTGTTGTATGAACTGGTGTTGCATGAGCCCCGGTCCCCTCTGAATCGTGTTTATTTATTTATTTACTGAAACAGAATCCAGGTAAAGGAGATACAGCGTCCTCGTATTACTCTGCAGAGTTAATGGATCGCAGACGAGGCTATAATGATGACGGTCGGGCTGCACGATATGAGGAAAATATACAATAACGCTGTCATATCAGTTCTGTCTTTCTGCTGTTTTCAGTATTCTGCTAAAATACAACACATTGTTGAATAAAAACAAATGAACAGAAGTTATTTCTGACATTTTATTGAACTAACTGAACATTGAACTGAACACAAAGCATTTAAAAAAAGAATGATAGTTACATTTTAAAGAGCAGTTTTCTACAGATACTCTCTTTTAACTAACTCAAAAAAATCCTGAGTGTTTTTCGCGATATGTCGCAGTCTTTCTCATTGTGTTTATTACAAAAGTTGATATTGCGATCTCAACTCACTACATGACGGTAGAGTAAATACATGCAAAAGCAGACGTACAGTCGGCTGCGTTACCCAACACTGTTGGCCAGATAGAGGCACAACAATCTGAGATTAAAACTTCAGACTCGGAGGATCAGAAGTCAACATGGTTAAACTGACAGAATGGAAATCATACACAGATTAAGCGATCAGTGACGTCTGAGATTTGATGTACTGTCTGGCAGCGCACTGATGACACCGCAGACGAAGTCCATAATCTATACTGCAGAAGCGGAGGGTAATATCATTATAAATGAACCCCCTCTGAGAAATTGTTACATCAGACTGACAGCAACTTTGATAAGAAGACTATAGGCACAAATGTAGCAGTCCAGACGAAAAATGCACACTCTTAAAATGAAGACATCACTCATATTTCAATTGAAACGTCCATCAAAGTTAGTTCGCTATCCACTGGGGGATTACCCGCAATTTCTTCTCCTCGGAGACATTCTCTGGCAGGAGCAGTGATCACAAACTGTAGCTCCAGCCAGATGATGGAATGACTGCGTGCACACACGCCTTGGGTATCCCTCTCTGTACTCTGTCAGAGAGAGGCCTCCAGTCACTGCTCAGTGGCAGAAGATGCATTACATCGCGGTGACATTCGAAATAGTCCCCGAGGTGCTCCACCATTGCTTTGACTGACAGAGCAGCTTGGGAAACCTGTGCTGTCTCATAATTCACCAGATGCTCTGTGCTCTCTGTGGTCTCGTGGATTCCCTCTCATTCTTATATACGTCCCAAGATGCTCACAGCGGCGTCGCTGCCGTGCTTGTTTTTCATTAGCGTCACTCTAGGTGTACTGGAAATTTGTCTTTCTGCATTTTTAACATAATCATATATAATATCGTTGATTCAGCTGATTAAAAATGCACAGTGAGAGTTGTTTGGAGAGCTCCATCCAGTTTGTAAAGAGCCCTTCTGGTGAAAATCCAGTTTTTAACCATGTTAACATGTCTACATGGTGTTTTTTATTTGCTACAAGTCATAAAATGAGCATCAACACCACGGCTGAGAATCTGCCTTCAAACTGCAGCGTGTCAACAAGTCTCACATTCAGATTCAGGTCCTGTCCACATGTATCTGGATATTTTTGTAAGCTGATATTTTGATGTTTTGGTCTCTCGTCCACTGAGGTTTAAGTCACTAAAACTGATATAAAACGCCTCTAAAGTTCCAAAACTCTGGTTACTGTGTGTCCGTGTAGACATGTTGTCTGGGAGCTTTTGGGAAATGATGACATCATCTCCTCAATTTGCGCATGCCCATCGTTGCTTTGTGTAATGAGCATACATCAGACAGTCTGTATGCATGTATTTGTTGTTTAACAATCGTTTGTTTTACAGACATGTCTGATAATAGTTTTTTTGACCTTGCCTGAACCTGAGCGTTCACAATACTTAAATTGAGATTGATTTCCATCATGTCCCCTCAGTCTTCTCCTGTCTCAGTGGATCAGTGACCCAACACAGTGACTGGACATTTATTATCTGGACATCTGCACACATTTAAATGAACCATTATTGTTAGGCTCAGTGTTTTCTGCAAGTAATTAGTAAGTAATCAATCAGTCAATCACAGCAACTCTTCGGCATAGTGTTAATAATTTAAACCACTTTGTTCAAAGTATTTGGAGAATTGTTCAACTTT
>JAOVVB010065001.1:0-14197 GCA_028570985.1 Heterobranchus longifilis | reverse complement strand
CTGCTTTACAGCAGAGGTGTAGTACCCGCCTCCCACCACCGGGGGGCGCCAGCAGCCTGTCGGTTAACGGAAACACAGAAACTATTGTTTATTAGTGGCTACATCCGGTTGGTCACAGCCACAGCTCTTCTGTGTTTTCCATCGGCTCTGGAGCTGTTCCTACTAAAAAACGGTCTTTATTTGATCTCCGTCGCTTTGTAATATTCAACCAACTTTGCTGCAGCCGTCGCGTTAAAGCGATCAGGAGAGTTTTACTTTGAAACATCTGCCTGGAAGTGCTGTTTTCTTCTGGCGGGCTTTAGTGTTAGCTTGTAACCGTTAGCTCGCTGCTCCGTGACCAGAGATGACCGCCGACAGAGTTTGTATATGCGACTGTTGACTAAAATCGGAGAGCCTCCGTTCATCATGGCGAGTGAAAACACCGAGACCAACGCGGGGAACGATGAGGAAACTGGCCCCCCATCAGAGACAAACGAGCACGACTATGCCCACACCGTAGCCGGTGACTTAACTTCCACGGAGGCGTCCTCCTCCTCAGGTACACCGGCGGCTGACGGCGGAGTCACCGCGCAGGAAAGCTTAACGACAGCGGCTGAACCCGAGCAGAGCCCGGCCCCGGTGCAGCCCTCCACACTGCCGGTGGAGCTTCCAGAACCGGCCGTGGGTGCGGAGGTGGACTGCCCCGTTGGAAATGATGTGGAGGCGCCTTCTCCACCAGAGGACCCCCCGAAGCCAGAACCCAGTGAAATTGCTGTCGCCGTCCCCCCCCCTCGTCGACGCGGCCGCCAGCGTCCCAAGCGGCCGGAGGACAAGAACTGCTCCGCCTGCAAGTGTGAGTTCGAGCGGCAGGGCCGCAGCTTCAATCGGAGGGCGGTATTCACCTTCACCACCCCGGAGACCGTGCAGTGGGCCTTCCCGGACACCACGGTGCAGGAGAAGTCCTTCCTGTGCGAGACCTGTGCGCAGTTCATCAGGACCAAGTGTAAACGCAAGCAGAGCGGCAAGAGGACTCTGTGGGTGAGACCACCTCCCATGAAACCGGTGAGAGAGTCTGTGATTGATGAGTGGCATCACAATTAAGGCGATTCCTGTCATATAAATCACGTTTCATCACAATATCGATTCTTTGGGCAGCGATACAATATTTTCCGATATCACAACGTCTGTCATGACTGGATTTCAGAATCAGAATAGATTTATTGCCAAGTATTTTTACATACAAGGAATTTGTCTTGGTGATACGGTGCATAACAAGAACACAAAAACACAGATGTATATATAAACAAATAAAAAACAGTAGGTAACAGATAAAAACAGGCCAGGGCCTGCGATCGATGAGACAATATCATATACCCATTTAAAGAGCCACGCTCATGAAAATCACGTTTTTACCCGTCTGCAGGTGTATTATATTTGCTACAAGACATATAATGAGTGAAATGAGCAGTCAACACCATGGCTTTGAAACTACAGTGTGCCAACCACAGTCTCAAAAATCCAGATTCAGAAATCCAGGTTTTATGACATCATATCACTTGGCTGGGGCGTAACTATGACAGCAGTAGTGGGCGGGGCTTGAGGCCAGATCCAGAATTTCATAGTGAGGAAGAAGAGTAGGGATGCGTCCGAAATTCCATACCAACATGCTATATTTAGTATGCTAAAACAATATGTGTTTTTTTTTTAGTATGTCTGAAACCTTAGTATGAAACTAATAGTACGCGATGTGCATACTATACACATTGCTAACACACTCACTGCAGTAAAGTATACCACAGCATAGTATTGTGATCAATGGGCTAAAACATGCATCATCACCGATATGATGATGCTTCATACACTCGGGATGCATTGAGAAGTTTTGATGTTTGTCGTCTGTTTGTGTCGTCGGTGTTGGGGACTGCAGTCGTCGGTGAGAGACAAAAAGAAGGCATGCGGTCGTAGGATGGGGAAGAAGAGCAAAGCGGCGCTGCTGGTGAGCAAGTCCTGCTACAAGGCCGCTTTCAAAATGCTCTGGTCTGCCAAAGGCGCTCGGAAGCCCATGATGGAGTTCTGGAGCAGACAGCTGAAAGAGGAGGTGAGGACAGAAGCTCCTAACGCACATCGCACTTGTTTTTTCATTATTACGTAATCGTGGCATGACGTGTTTTCCTGCCGGCGGTGCAGATGAAGGCGCTGACGCGGCAGACGGGCAATCCCTTCCATCAGAAGGTGTCGAACAGGAAGCCGCTGTCGTCCTTCCCCTGGCGCCGCTGTCTGAACTGGGCCCAGGACAAAGCTCCGCTCGTCACCACCTGCCTCACCTCGCTGTTCCCCGACATCAGCACTCTTTCCAAGAGCAGCAAGTAAGTGTGAGCCGAGACACGGCGGCGCTCACTTCACACGAGCTTATAAAGCTGAAGAATCCTGCTGGTGCAGGTGGTTCATTATCTATCATTATCTAACACCTCATCGTGGATCTGAATCTGATGAGTACCCGTTGTGTTTGTTTGTGTTGCAGCCAGATGTCGGAGGACCAGGCCCAGGCGGTGCTGGAGCGCCGGGCCGTGGTGGCGCTCTCCATCCCGCTCTTCACCAGGAACATCTGGAAGAACAACTTCCTGCAGGCCGCTCTGGGGGCGGAGCTCCGCCTGCAGGGCTGCTCCAGCTCTGCTCTCGAAGCCCTCAACACCATGGGACTGTGTCAGAACAAAGACACGGTCAGGCTGCTGCTGCACCGGCTCCGGAGCGGCAAGAAGGCGGTGAGTACCACCATCAGCCCTGCTGGTAGTGCAGGGCTCAAAACTAACTCGTTACCAGGGTCGGGGAGTGGCGGAATACAAGTAACAGGATCCCACATTTAAAATACAAAATATGAGTAACGATTTCACTACAGTTACAGTTTAAAGTGGTGGTATATGAGCTGCTGGTGATAAAAACATTGTAGCATGTATGATATTGTCTCGCCAATAATGCTGAGTGTCTAATATGCAATTAGCCTACTTAGACAAGTCTTGCTGGGTTTAAATACGGTGGGTCGGCTCTGTTACCTCCGCTGCTCAACAACTCTGCCCCCATTCCATCTCCAAAACTGTTATACACAGGAGGCGCAACATTCACAGCTTTAACAGGGTTTTTGTAAAAGGGGTAGAACATGTACAGTATGGAAAGTTTTAAAATGTATTAAATCTAACTTCAGGATTCCTGCATATACCCTGATTATTGTTTTTTCTGGTGACGTACTGTGTTTTTAACTCTGCAGCAGATTATCAGCTCTGAGAAGAGAACATAATTCTTGTTTCTTAACTTTGTGCTCTGCTCCTGTCAGCTGACACAGAACGGACAGAGGATGAAGATAAAACAAGAGCACATGAAAAGAGAAAACATGACAGACGTGGAGGAAGACGATATCGAGGAGGACGATATCGAGGAGGAGGAGGAGGAGGAGGAAGAAGAGGAGGAGGAAGAGGAGGACGAGGAGGAAGAGGGGGAAATGGAGATGGCCGTAGCAGAGGAAGAAGAAGTGGAAGAGGTAGAAGTGCAAGAGGACGGAGAGGAGGATCAGGCAGCGGAGGAAAAGGCAGAGATGGAAAAGAAGAGGAGGAAGAAGAAGGCCAAGAAGCAGAAGAGGAAGGAGAGAGGGAAACGAAAGGCGAAGGAGAGGGACGAGGAGGAGGAGGAGGAGGATGAAGAAGAAGAAGGGTCGGAGGAGAAGAAGAGGCGGGTGGTGGTGGTGAGGCTCGGCCTGCTGAAGGGACACTCGGAGGTCGGACGAGACGACCTATCGGCTCCCTAAGACTTTGTAGGCTCCGCCCAAGAACTCAACAGGCCCCGCCTCCAATCAGAGAGCAGGACAAAGGTCCCGCCCTCTTCTCTGGGGGGTGTTGAAAGGGATTCTGGGAATTGTAGGTCAGTGACTGTGGAGGGAAACTAATGAGAGCTTTCCTTTTCATTTTGACGTTTAAAAAAAAAAAAAAAAAAAAGAGCCAGAAATGAGTTGATTTGATTCCAGAAAAACCTCTGAAACACGAAACAAACTGCGACTAACAATAACACACCCACAGCTGAGTGATCACATGATTATCTGCATCGTTTTTTTTACCCCCGATGGTCGTGTGTCTCAGGTTAGCACTGTCTCAAAAACTTCCTCTTTTGGTCCACCTTCCTCATACGATGGCAGCCGCTTCCAAAAACATCTTTGGTAACATTTTGTTTTCCAGATCCCCATCGTCCCCTTTTACTTCAAATCTTAGAAAGGTTTCTGGACAGAACTACGCATGCCTCCACGGTGAATGCAGAATCTAAAAACAGAGTAAATCCTTGATGAATTGATGTAACAGGGGGCAGCATTTAAAAAACAGCAAAACTATATCAAAGCATCCGTTGTAGAGAAAATGTGCGTGTTTGGGACATACTGAGCGTACGACTGGATAAATGAGACTTGGATTATACTGCCCCCTATTACTTCAATTCATCAAGAATTTTGTCAGTTTTTGGGTTCTTCGATCACCGCGGAGACGTGCGAGAAAAACGTTTTCTTTGCAAAATCAAGCTAACACAGGGTGGGTAATTAATATACAAGGGATAATTTTGGGGGGTGAAGTATTCCTTTAAACGGTTTGTTAACTCCACACTTTACAAACTGTTTAACAACTTCTTGAGTATTGACTTTGTGTACTCAGAATATTTCCGTATAGTTGGTACCAAATTGCCTGTAGTATTTGACCTTCAGAGGGGAAATCACAACTCCACCTGGGGTGAATAATACGTGTAGAAAGTACGAGGGGAAGAAAAAGCCTAATTTCTGGCTTTAAGGAGGCTGATCGACCACAAACACGTCTTAAAAGTCGCCATTAAAACCAGGAAAAGGAAGTTAGGAGGAGGTAAAAAAAAAAGTCTTCATTAAAACTCACTCCAGCTCTTTCAGTTCCTCGACAGGACTCTGACACAAAGTCAAGTTTCTAAACTCACAAGAAGAGAAAATGGTTTGATTTTCATTGTGAAAACTGTGGAAACTGTTTGTAGACTGAAGCGTCTGATTGAAACGGTTTGAAACGGAGTCGAGTGGATGCACGACCGAGAACAGGACCCAGAAATCATCGCTTAGTTTTTTTCTGTTTTCTGTTTGTTGGCCGCATTGAATCCATCAGAACAGAATTCTTCGATAATATGCTGCGTTCACGTCATGTTCACGTCGTCACAAAACTCACGACGGTCGTTTGAATTACAGCATCATGTCAGGGTTAAAAATACTGTCCGTCGACAATACTGCACTATAGATATTAAATAACCATTAAAACAGACTAACGACAGGTGTGCATATAGTTTTTGATTTTCAGACACTTGCAGATTCTTTTATATCAGAGCTTTCTGAAAAATCATTTTTTTAGTCATAATGAAGATCTGGACGTTCACCTGAAGGTTATTTACAACCTGTACGACTGATAATCACAGTAACTCAGTAACTAAAGATTCATTTCTCAATTCATCGTTTGGTCTGTAAAATGTCAAAAAACTGTGAAAAATGTCCCAGTCTTTAAATGTATTTGTTTAATATGATGTAAAACAGAGAAAACCCCAAATATATTCAGTTTAATGTGATGTAAAAAAATTACTTTAACAATTTATCGATTATCAAAATTATTTTTCTCTCAGTCGAGTAGTCGATTAATCATTGCAGCTCTAATTAGCTGTCAACTATTAAATCAATAGCCAACTATTTTGATAATTGATTAATCCAGGTTTTTTTTGTTTTTTTATTTTAAAAAAAGGTAAAATTTCTCTGATTCCAGCTCCTTAAAAGTGATTATTTTCTTGTTTCTTTTCTCCTTTATGACAATAAACTGATTATATTTGAGTTGTGGACAAAAACAAGACTTTTGAGGACGTCGTCTTTGGAAAACACTGACCGACATTTTTCACCATTTTATAGACCAAACAACAACTCGACAATGAAAATAATGAAAACTCCAACATGACATGAACACAGCATGAGAGCCACGTTAAGAAGAAAAAAAAAGATATGATTCATTTATGAACTCTGAGGAAACGGGTCGAAAATTTGGACGTTCAGAATTTAAAAAAATATTTTTTTGTCTTTGTAATGCTTTGTTTTATACTCTGTAATTTCCTAATAATTTCAAAGAAAGGATGTAATGTGGTATTAATTACAGTGTTCCACTGATACACTACAATCATTAACGAGTGCAGCTCTGTGTTTTAGTCAGCTCATATTTGTTTACAGACGTTTGGAGAATAAAGTCTCCATTTTCTTTCCTTATAATTAGTACCAGATTACATAGTTCTTTCCAGGACATTATTAGGAAATTAAAGACTCATAAAATAATAATCTGTTATTCCACCGTTTGTAAAAATGCGGCTGAGCTTTTTTTTTCTGCACCAGGAGACGCTGTAATATAGTTTGATTTGTAACGATTTTTTATGTGTTTGAGTCGAGGAGGACTGTGACAGATGTGTTTTCTGACTGTTGGTCTCAGATCTGATGTTGTGCAGAACTTCCTGTAAGTTTGCAAATAAAGATGTTTAAGGCTTCAGAAGTCTCGTTTCTCCGTCACACCGACAGGCGCTGCAGATCTGATGCTTTCAGAATTAATCCAGACTTTTATTTCACTTTATAATAATTTATAGTAAGAAACTTATTTTGTTTATTTCACAGTATGGAAAACAAATTATTTAGATTCTGATGTTGCTTGATTTTCTCTTGAAAGAGGCAAATAACCAGAGGTGGTACTACAAGTATTGTAGTACAATTTTGAGGTGCTTGTACTTTACTTGAGTATTTTAATTTTATGCTAGTTTATACTTTTACTGCACAACATTTTGGTGGACAATATTGTATCTTTTACTCTGAATTTATGTTACATTAGTTCTTAGCAAATATAAAACAAATAAATTATATCTTATTATAGTTAAGCTACCCAGCAGTACATAAAGTAATTAAAATTAGGTATCAACTAAATTAATAAGCTAAATTAAGGAGGAAATATACTTTCTGTTTGACCATCTGTTTGCATAGACGTCACATTAATTTCAGAGTACGGACACAACGAAGAGACAAAACGGACGCAGAATACGCGAGGCGGTGTCGTGCGTTTGCGTTATTTAAAAACAAGAATATCTCCAGATTTAAGGGGAAATTAGAGTTGTTCTGATACCGGTATTGTAAATGCTTCTGAGTCTATACACTGATCCAATGACTACGCAATTTAGCCCAGAAAATAATCTACTTTAAAGTAACTTATTTATGTTTGTTTCCGTTACGACTGACGAGACAGACAAACGAGCTGATAAAAGAAAGTTGTATGGCGTTCATTCTGTGTATTTGTTCATGTTTTACAAAGAGTTTAACACGAGACAGGTCACACAACAATAACAATCACATCCATACAGTTAGTATACAGCTGTTAAAAATAATATATGTACTCGGGCTGCACGATATGAGGAAAACATGCGATAACGTTGAATATTGCGATAACGACATTACTTATAAATAAAGTTTATCAGTTCTGTCTTTCTGCTGCTTTCAGTATTCTGCTAAAATACAACACATAGCTTATTGAATTAAAAAAAAAAAAAAATGAAGTTATTTCTGACATTTTATTGAACATTAAACAACACAAAAGGCACCGTTTAAAAAAGAAAGTATGATAGTTACATTTTAAAGAGCAGTTTTCTACAGATCTCTTTCAACTAACTCAAAGTATTTTTCACAACATGTCGCAGTCTTTTGTTATATTGCGATGATGATAAAAAACGATATATTGCGCAGCCCTAATATATATACAGATTTTTTTTATGGTATTGTATCGGCGCTCCGTTATCAGTCGAAACTAAAGTTCAGGTATCGGAGGAAAAAAATTCTAAATACAAACGGTATTTCTTACCTGTCATCTGGTTCGCATCTTCTGAGGTATTTTTGGGAGGGGACATCTTTGCCGGGAGCAAAGTCCAGTATTTCCACAGACTGCGGCCGGTTTTTCAGCAACAGCACTGCAGACGCGGCCCCGCCGCTCGCTCCATCGCTGCACGTTTCCTCCACAGGCTGCAGAAACACTGACGTTAATCACAGACGACAAATAGCTTTCAGGAAATTTCTCCAACTCACTCAGTCGAGGTGGAGTCGTAGAGACGGTCTTAGAACAGGAAGAAAAACAACGTGGTGTGAAAGAATGAAGCGGCGTGAAGGACTGAAAGGTTTTTATTTCTGTAACAGAGTCATTTACAGCAACAAAAACATCCACAGAGCTGCTGCAGCTACAATAAATATTCCCGACCGCAAATCCACGTCCAGCACTCGCGCTGGTTCACTCTTCTTCACTGCTGCCTTTTAAAGACGGACCCGAGTCAGTGCGAGGAATTCATAGACTGGAGTATAGAGTTTTGGTGGTTAGAAATATAGAAACGTGTGGGAGTTTATTAACAGCAAAACTACTTTTAATTCGTCTGCGAGTCTAAATTTGAGAGCGTGCAGGAAGAAACTCAAAAAAAGTTTTGTTGTTACCAAACGTCCTCAGACACACAGAAAAGCCTACAGGAGGGAGCAACTTTTATTTTGAAGGGGAGGAAGTGGAGAGAGCAGCCGGAGCCACGCACAGACTTCGGTCAAGGTTGTAACAGAGGCGACGACTTGACGGAAGCCTGCGTGTGCAGCGCTCCGGGTGCAGATACTGTGCGTTTCATTGACCAACATCTGGAGAAAAACATACAATCTGGAGCGTTTTTTTTTGTTTCTTTTAAAGGAACCGTTTGGCGGTATTTACACATGGTTCAAATGTTTCCACCGTCTGCGTGAACAAGACAGAGGATTCTGGTGTGTTTGTGTGTGTGTGTGTGTGTGTCAGACGTTGAGGGTCTTCTTGATAGAGAAGATGATATCTTTGATCTGCGGGAGGCTGTTGTCCTCCAGGATTTTGGCGTACGGCATGGGGATGTCGACGCCCGTCACCCTGGTGGCCGGAGCGTCCAGGTAGTTGAAGGCAGGACCTGAAAACACACATTTTATTTTAGTTCATCAATATCCAGTAAATCTCCAAAATGTTCTCCAAACTAGATATTTCAGCTCATCACAGGAGGGCGCTGTGTGCCTCAACAAAATCTGTAAATTAGTGAGTCTGCTGACAGACCACCAGTCAATCACAGAATAAAAAATCATCAGCAGTAAAAAAATATTGAAGGATTTGAGGGGCAAAAACAATCTTCAGTTTTGACTCGCTTCATTCGGGCGATGACTCGCGTCGCTCGCCGCAGAAGTT
Organism: Heterobranchus longifilis; assembly: GCA_028570985.1. Lineage (NCBI taxonomy): Eukaryota > Metazoa > Chordata > Actinopteri > Siluriformes > Clariidae > Heterobranchus > Heterobranchus longifilis. The sequence continues at coordinate 4,946 of JAOVVB010065001.1, read as the reverse complement.
CAGATTTTTGAGCAAATTTGCATCATTTGCTTCATCGTGCAATTCGCGTCATTTGCGTCGCCCGACTGGAACTCGCGTCTAATCGCGTCTTCACATTGACTTTATATGTAATTCATTCGCGCAAATTAATTTATTCGCGTCCGATGTGAACACACAGTAAGGGCCTTATTTTCTCGAAACATTACATTTCTTTTCTTGAAAACACTACGACTTTTTTCTGTAAACATTCCAACTTTTTTTAGGGAAAAATTACGACTTTCTCAAAACATTCCGACTCTTTTCTCAAAACGTTACGACTGATGCAGATCTACAAAAGGACCAAAAACAAAGAGATGCTGCTCGGTGGTCCTGTGCACTAATGTTGTTTTTATTTATGTAACTTTATACATTTCAGATGCTGATATCTACTGAATACATGTTAAATAAATGTTCATTTAAGTTCAGCAATTTTGTGTCACATTTGTTATTATCATCACTAATATTATTTTTAAATTATTGTAGGCTATTTTATCAGATGCAAACCCCCCCCCCCAAAAAAAACAAACAAAAACAAAATCAGCCATCGGCCGCCCTGCTCTCTAAATATCGGCATTGACATCGGCCATTGAAAAACCCATATCAGTCGACCACTATTTATGATCCACATATTTTATTTGGCATAGGTTTTATGCCAGATGCCCCTTCTGACGCAACCCCATTTACATCGCATTTTAACCGGAGGGGTTGGCGGTAGGAGGAAACCAGAGCATCCAGAGGAAACCCATGTGAGCACATGAGGCGACAGTGCTAACCACTGAGCCACCCGAACGTTACTACTACTCCTAACGGCAGCTACTTGGTGTGCAGATCTAGTTTTGTTTTTCTACTGTATTCTCATCCCAGTGGGCGCTACGGATGTGCGTGTCTTTATCGTTTCTTATTGGACTTGATACCTGGGCCACACATTTAGATCTGTGCGTTTGGTTTCCAGGTTTTTTGTTTGTTGAGTTTTATGAGAATGAGGTTTTTCAATACAGTTGTAAATGTAAATGGGCACTTACCCCGAGTCCCAGAGGAATTTGGTGATTGATATTTAATGCGTTTAGAAGACTGTGAAATAAAATAACAATATAAAAGTTCTTCTAGGAAGTGAGAGTGAGCTTTCCTGGGAACATTTCATGTAGTAAATATTGCTACAGCATTGTTACTGTGCAGAGGTTTTATCATAATGTATATTTTTAATGTGAATTAATGCACAAGGCAGAAAAACTATTTATTTAATGTTTTTACAGTATAGTGGTTTAACATCCACCACTTGATAAAATTCCAGAGACTTGAGTATGAAATTAATTTTTCATCCTTCATTTCCAGGGGAGGAGTTTATACTCCAGGAGCCGCTTTTGCAAAAACCACGCTGACGGAGCGCCTCAACAAACACGGCATCCAGTTCTCTGTCATCTAAAGTTTGTCCCCCTCCCTGATGCCGTACAGTACTCCAGGTTTTTCCTCAGCACTTACTAATATGCATTATAACAACTGGAAATCTTCCAACTTTTGAAGAGAGCTATTTCATCACGAGAGCCTTGACTCGAGATGGAGTGCGTTTTCAGATTAACTCCTAACACCTTTTTTTTTTTTTACGGTACTTTCTGCATTTCTCTTTTTCATTTGGTCAGAAACTCGCCAGTCTCCCTTTGGCTTGAATGTACAATTAACTCTCTGCTTGTAAGACAAACGGCGCAGCTGCAGCAGCGTTTCCCAGCCAAGGACACTAAAACAACAGCTGTGTGTAACTGGGTTTAACATCGGGCTGCACCATATGAGGGAAATGTGCGATAACGTTGTAGAATATTGCGATAACGATGTTACTTGCGATAAATAGTCAATAGAAACATCAGTTCTGCCTTTCTGCTGCTTTCAGTATTCTGATAAAATACGACAAATTTTCTTGTTGTATTAAAAAAAAAATGAAAGGAAGTTATTTCTGACATTTTATTGAACAACTTGAACACAAAAGGCACCATTTAAAAAAATAAATAATAATAAAATAAATAATGAGTTACATTTTAAAGAGCAATTTTCTACAGGGGAAAAAAAGATATTGCGATGACGATAAAAAAAACAATATATTGTGCAGCCCTAATTTAACACGGCCTTCCACTAACATGATTATTTCTAATGAAAGGAGAATTCTGGCCAGATTCACTTCATGTAATATTTATGTTTGTACTTAATTGGACAGAAAACGGTTTATTAGCAGTCCCTCTGTACTAAAACATATAGATTGCCCTGTTATCATACCAAAGATCGGCTGTTGACATTTTGTACAGATATAAATTAAGTCATGATAAAACAGTTCATCAAATGAATAAAATTCTCTAATAACACACCAACAGGATAAAAAATACTCTCCTCAGTTACCTCACCTTCATGATGCAGTCTATCTGGTATTTACCTCCACAGCAAATCACACGTTCTCCTGACGACCCGTGTTATTAATAGCGACAGTATAGCAGGCTGATAGATTTATAGTATTACATGTGATGACCCTGGACAGTGTTTCCACATGGCGGGACTGAGGATTACAGAAGTAGGTTAGAATCAGAGCTACAGGTGTAGCAAACTGTCTGTTGTAACCGTGTAAGAAAAGTAAACAATCTTTGTAAGTGTTGTCCTCGTGACATACAGTAGCGTCGCGTGCGCAAGGACGTTACTCACGAGCACTGACGTGTTAGCCGCACGTGGAGTAAAGCTGTCCACAGAATAGACACCCGTTGTGTGTGTGTGTGCACGTATGCTTGCCTCTCCCAGCCCGGCCTGTTAGCTAAACATCTTGATTGCTTTGTTTTTGACAGTTAATAGTTGGACTGTCACTAAATCATCCTACTTTCTTCAATTTTTTTTTAATTTTGTAGCTGAATGTTGCAACAATTCACTTTTTGAGCCTCGTGAGAAAATGCATCCAATTGTTTGTGCACAAAACGGCATGAGTTCCTCATGAGACTGATCGGATCCTCTCTGCTGTTTTGTTAACAAGTGTGTGTAAAGTTTGAGGTAGATTTTTTTTTTTTTGAAGAAGAAATTTGTCGCCCCGCCGGACTGGAATAGTTTTATCCACAAAGTGATAATGTTGATCCGAGTCCTTGTTTTTCCACGTTTGAGCATTGTGTGCATGTGACAAGAAATGTTTTGGGGTTTTGTTTTGGTGTGCTTTGCTTTGTATGGGCCTCATAAATAAAACCAACTCTGCTAATACAAAGAAATCTTGTGTCTTTCTCATGCAGATGTATGGAAACATAGCCATGTGCGTAATGCATTTCCTGTGATCAGTGGTTTACATTTATAAAGACATATTTTGAAAACCAACTACTTATTTTACATCCTTAGTTTATGATCTACGAGACAACTGATGCATCAGTAGTACACATGTGTGCCATTGTAAGAAATTACTGCCAATAACACCACCTCTTCATTAGAGTTTACCCAGATAAGATAGTGGTTCATGAAGCTTTCTCTGAAGGCCAGACACGGCAGGAAAAAAAACATTGTTTTTTCATGCACTGGTCAATTTTGAGATTGCTTTAAAGGCTGTTTTCTCAAAATTAGTTTATTCTCATACTGTAGTCCAGAAATCTCCGCCTCAGTAGAATTTACATACACCAAACTTTCCAGTTCCATTCTTATCTATATTCTGCAGGTTTGTTAATATATGTTCATATATGCAAATTAGCACATATTCAATAAGAGAATGCCTCATTTGCATATTTATACAAATTAGAATTTCAGAAAACTTGTAATACAAAAAAGAATTGTCTTAATGCAATGGGGAAGTTTCATGGTGATATCTATTAGTTAAAATGTTTTACCCTAATCAGCTGTAGTGTCTTGCCTTAACCTAAATGATCTGCAGTGTTGGTTTCCATGGTGACGGCTGCTATAACCATTTGATTTGACTTGTATATGGAAAGTGAGATTATATGTATTAGCAAGTCAATTTGAGCGTAAATAACCTTTGACATGACAGGAAGTAGAAATCTAAATAAAACTAGATATTTTAACAAAATTCAAATATTTATTCAGAAAAATACAGTTATCTCCAGTACAAAACAGACAGAAAATTGTTAATATCTAAAAATGGCAGGAAGGTGAATTCTTTTCCCCACACAGTTTTTCTTGGCAGTTTAATTTGTACGAGTTGTTTGTACCACACATGCACCATTATATATGTATCCATTGTTTTGGCCAGTGAGTGGCTCGCCACTGTGTTTGCTGTTTGATGCACCTTCCACTCCACAGTGTTTATTGGTCGACGGCCTCTTGGTTCAGCAGCTGGTGAGAGTAGATGACATCTTCATAGTGGTATTTCTCTGCTATCGTCATGATGGAGTCGTTGCACCTGATTCTACTCAAAATCTGCAGCACCTCCACCACAGAAGACCTACAGTAGACCGGGGACATACAAGAGTGGATTAGAGCTGTGTGTTGTTATAAATGATATCTGCACAAATTTATTAAGATAACCACTAAATACATTCTGTCACATTTTGTGACTGAAGCTGCAGATGTCATATGATGCAATAGGGAACTTTTATGTCCAACTGCTGGTTCCCAAACTTTTTTTGCAAGGCCCCCTTTTGCAGATACAATTATTTTCAAACTCCCCACAATGCACCCACATAACCACACTTTTAGACACATGCTTTGCTTGTAAACTTATACTGAATTTATTTGAAACATTGCCTGTAAGTTGCAACATCAATGTGCACATTTTTATGCCTCGTCATATTTTCTTGTCTTTGTTTTTTGGTAGTTTTTTGATAGTAGATCCATTGTCTGCTTTACGTTTACCTGGCCGTCCTGTCACAAACTTGTCCATTCTTTGCCAGCAGTGCAGCAGAACCATGCATCATTTATTTATATTTAGCCTCGCCGCTCCCCTTAGGGGTCCCGCCCCCCAATTTGGGAAC
>JAOVVB010064931.1:0-14199 GCA_028570985.1 Heterobranchus longifilis | reverse complement strand
CTGATTAAATGGATGAATTACCCCCTCCCCCCACCCCCCTTACACGCAAATTTTGATATTTGGTAAGTAAACAAAATGACTTTTAACTGCCACATGATTATGCTCATTCATTTAGTCAGGCATTTTAACTTTTAACTTCGTCATTTAATTATAGTGGAAAGGGTAGCCCTATATTATACATCTCATTTATATTTATTTATTGTTTTCCCACACATTGGCGCTAACGTTGTGCATGTTTAAAATAAATACAAAATACTTAATTCATGAATAAATATATGAACATTGAAATACAGTTTTAGGTGTGAATTTTATCGTTTTAAAATATTTAAAAAAATATATGTTAAACATCATTTAATGTAGCCTACATTCAATAATGTTTTTTTAAATAGTTTAATTATGTAGGCAGTTGATGTTCTTTACCCCTCGAGGCCCCGAGGAATGTGCCTAGAACGCCTGTGCATAGATCTGTCTCTGGTAGCAGGATGTGAGAACTTTATATGGTTTTAGTCAAAATATTTTGCTTGGAATTTAATTTCTTGTGGTTATTATATTAGATAATGTTTGTTTTTTTTGTTTAGGTACAGTGTTACTTGCAGCCAATTGAACTGATGTCAATTGCATTGTTTTATGGGTATTCAGATGGTGCAAGTATTTTTAATACATGCATTAATATGCATTCACATGCATATTAACATGCATTTAATACATTTCTCTTGTGTAAAAAACAGGCTACATGAAATTATTCCAAGGGCCATACATTTTGTAAGGGGTCGTTGGCTGAAACACGGTTGAGAACTTCTGGTCTAGAAGGTCTCAGGGTGCCAAAATTCTAAATCATACTATTGCAAACGATCAAAAGCTGTAGACCAGCTGTTTTATCTTTGCTTTGTATGAGACATCTGTGCCCAAAAATAAGTATGTTGAGCAAAAAGTAATTCCCGTCGTCTTTTCCTTATTTACATTTCTGTTGGCCCCTGCATATGGTGGCTGTGCTGAACCTCAGACACAGAAAGAGGTGTAGAAAGAACCCCCATCACAGCCGAGGGTGACTGGATAAAAAGAGGGAGGTAGGGAGAGGTGGAGAAAATAACCTCAATTTACACTCATTTTCACTTTTCTTTGGCAAATGTTGCAACATATTGGGTTTTGCTGCGGCAGAGCCTGCTTTCTGTCCGCCGTGTGTGCACGTGTGTTTGTGCGTGGCATGTGTGGACAATGGGCAGACTCTCCTGGTCTCCTAGTTGTCCTAACCCCCTGTGGCGAAGCTGAATAACACACCTCATCCTGGGCTTCTTTTCTCTCGCTCGCTCATTTTCACACTCCCCTTTTCTCCACTTCCAAAAGGCTGAGACAAAAGCAGGCCTGTGTTATTGCCATTTTGTTTGTGTGTGTGTGTGTGTGGGGGTGTGTGTGTGTGTGTGTGTGTGTGTGCGTGTGCACATGTCTGTGTGTGTGTGTGTGTGTGTGTGTGTGTCTGTGTGTGCGTGTCTGTGTGTATGTAGAGGTCCTGTCTTGCTCCTTCAGGAAATGGTGCATCAATGGGCATTATGTAGATGTTTGAATAGCTGCCACCCATGGTCTGTCTGTGAATCTGGGTCTCTATAATTCTGTCTGCGTCTGGCTGTCTCTCAGTCTATCTTAACAACTAAGAATTTTAACAGACTGGCAATGATATCTGACAGATGTATATATTGTTATTGCTACATGGTTTAAAGGCATGATTTTCAAATGATTTTCCCCTGATGGCACTGTTCTTAGACTCTACAGACCCTTATCAGTGTAATAATTATGTAGTATATTATTAATATTATTAAGATATTAAGATTATTTCTTTATTAAGAGTAAACAAGCAAGTTCAGTGTCATTCAGAAGTCCTCTGTCCATCCACAGAGCTTCCAAACACGCATGTTCACTCTCGTTTTCTGTCTTTGCTGCTGTATTGTGTCTTTTGTGTTTTATTTTGGCCTAATTGTTTCTCCCGTTGTGTCTGCCAGTAAAGAAGCCAGTATAGTTGTGTTACTGTTACTTTTTTTTGGTACCACCTCGGTCAATCTTCCTAGCGAGCTGAGCGGATACTAGAAGGTGGAGTTAAAACACTGCAGACCACTGACTGGACAGAGAGAATCGTCAGTAGCGCGACATGGGACATCCTGCACAAACCAGCCATTTTTAAATAGCGAAACTACTGTCAATAGCAAGCTTTTTTTTTAAATTCACTCCATTGATATTTTGAAAATGGCAGCCCGCAAAACTACATCGTATAATTGACAGAGTTCAGATGTTCCTCTGGTTGCAGATGAAAGGATTCAGCGAGTGTCACATTGACGATGAGGTCACGGCAGTTTCACGAACCATCGATATCGCCATCAGCCGAGAATCCTGCCTACACTGAAGGGGTACTATCTGCAGTGGGAAACGAATAAGAGAAAAGGACCTGGTACCAAAAGTGAGTTGAGTCAAATCGAGCCGAACCATGCAGTGGAAATGACACAAAAGTTTCTCTTCTTGTGGGGCAGGTAAACTGGTCTTGTGGACAACATAGGGCCTTAGATTATTCCAAACTTACTAAAAAAAATTAAGTCCTGATCTATTGAGAATGCGCTTTATTTATTACATATTTATATATAATTATAACAAATATGTAATACAGCTATCCTTTGCTGGTACTTTAACAAGGATACTGGTGATCAAAGCCACCTCATAATCTACATATCTGTGCATTCGTCTGTCTTTCTATCACCTTACTCCATAGATCTTGTATCTATATGCAGTCATTACATGTGATTACTTGCCAATAAAAGGCAAATCATCATGGAATTTTTGATCTAAATTTGCCTCTGCATGCTTCTATTAATCCTTCACTTCCACCAATCTCACCAATCTTGACGCCTGTCTCCCAGTGCCATTTTATGTCCGTTTCAATTTTTCACGGGACTTTGTGATGAACTACAATATTAAACCAGGTAGAATGCTCATTTTCTACTCATCAACAGGCTCAGCGTGTGAGTGTGAGTTTCCCGTGGAGTAGTAGAGGGAAACGGATCACTGAGCCTCCCTAAGGTCCTACAGAGTGATTAGGCTTTAGATAGGAGATCATCAATTCATACTGGGATCCATACCCAACGTAATGATAGGGGAGTGTGTGTGTGTGTGTGTGTATGTACAGTACATGTGTGTGGGTGGAGCGCGTGGGCGATAGTCAATTAAAATGTGAGGCAGGCTAAAGAGAGTGCTGACCTTTCCAGCAGTTTTAGACACCCTGACCGTGAAAGGGTTATAAGGTAGTCTAAATGGAAGCAGACACACACAAACATGCACATACAGTAGTAATGCAGACTTTCCATACACTGCGTGCCCTATGGATTGAAATTAATTTGGAATGTCCTTCTGACTGTTTACCTGCCCAGAGCTGAAACAACATGCGCCATGTCTAATGGCCTGAGGAGGAAGAGAGTGCAGCCACACACACACACGCACACAGCCAATCTCCCACGCATGACTGGGCAATTAAAAGCCTATTTCCTTAACTGATATTGTGGATCTTACTAATTCTACAGTTTGTGCGTGCGTGAGTGACGGAGTGGTGGGGGGGGAAGCCTGAAGTGTGTTTGTGTCTGTGCACATGCACAGTTTGATGTAAGCGCCAGTAGGACTAAACATTTGAAACTGTAATAAACTAGAATTACCGCCTCTCGGTTGTATGCCTCTGCCAACCAGTCAGTTTACATCAATGTCTGTCCAGACTCATGATATGTAGAGATGACTTTGAAGGAATTTAATAAAATGTAATGAGTGTATTTTTTTTTTTTTGGCAAAATCAAAGTTATCACTATATTGACATGTATGATTGCAATGAATAATTTCCAGTGAGACACATTCTGTCTTCACTTAGAGACTATTTTTACAGAGGGGTACAGGGGACTGAGCTTGGTCACATGGTGCAACAACAACCACCTGAAGCGCGATATCAGCAAAAAAAAACAATGAGCTTGTGGTGGATTACCAGAGGAACAGGAGAGAACACAAAGTTGTAGACAATGCTTCAAATATGGATGTCCCTGCAAAAAAGCTAGATACTTCACACACATGTTCAACCCAGCAGCACAGACGATCAAAACAATCACCACAGTTGTGGTGTCTGACCAAATATTGTCACAATCTCCCCTTCTGTTCCTGAGTTATGGCATTGAATAATGACAAGTGTTTTTGCAGAACATTATGATGTCACAGTGAAGGTGATCTTTTGGATATAAAATGCCATCACTTTATTTTATCCTATTAGACATTTGTGTGAACTTTTGTCATAATTAGCGCATGAAATCTTGAGTTATGGCCCAAAACGTGTTTTGTGAGGTCACAGTGACTTTGACTTTTGCCAATCAAAATCGAATCAGTTCATCCTTGAGTCTAAGTGGACATTTGTGCCAAATTTGAAGAAATTCCCTCTGGGCGTTCCTGAGATATCACGTTCAGGAGAATGGGATGTAGGGATGGATGGGCGTACATGGACAACGCAAAAACATAATGCCTGGGGCCACGGCTGTCAGCAAAAAATTATCTATCAAGCAACATGGCCATCATTTGCCATTTCAAATGATATGAAAAAGTTTCAGATGAAGGAAGAGGTTTGACGTGATTCAACTGCGTTTGGACCAAATTTCTTGTCTATCCTGATGAAAATGTTTCACTTTTCCTGTTTGATATGAGTATTGATTGAATATATTTTTGTTTTGGACTGTTCCTCGATAAAACAATCCATTTAAAGCAACATCTTGGGCTGTGGGAAATTGTGATGGCCATTTTTCATTATTTTCTGATATTTTACAGATTAAATTATTTATTGATTAATTCTAAAAGCAATCAACAGATTTAATCATTTAATTGCAGCCTTACATTGAACATCCTTAATTATTGACTCATAATTGAAGAGTATCAAAGGTTGGATTTTTCTTTAAATCACCCGTGCTGCATTGCTCATCCACGTGATGAATCTGCCATGATGGCGTGTCAGCTCTCCCGATCTCGTTCATTTCCCCAAATGACATTATCACAAGTCCTACAGCAGCCATCTTAAGCACGCCGACCATTCATGGCCATTCAAGAAAGTTGATTTGAAAGCACTCTCCGGCGGTCCCTCTAATTCTGCCGGGGGAACATTACATCGGGCATAGACAAAGATAGAAAAAGACACAAGATAGCGATAAATAGAGGAACAGAGAGACGGAGGACAGCGATAAACGGAAGAATGGAAGCAGAGAGTGAAGGTGGACGTCCTGTATATGAGAGACAATCAGCGCGCAGGTTGGTTGTCCTTTACGACTCTCAGGGCTCATAATAACCCGGCTAAACGTTTATATTAACACAGCATATCAGCCTTGCCATCAGCGCAGTCAATGATAGAGAAAAAAAAAGCACACATAATTATACCCAGGCCTCGGAATGAACTGTCGTTAGTTTCATACACATACAGAGGAGGGAGGGATGGGAAACGTGAGAGGAAGAGAGAGAGAAGCAAAATCTAATTTACCCCTTCAAATCACATTCATAGGCTGGGACTGTCAGGTACCTCCTGAGAGTAAAAGATGACAGAGAGAGAGAGAGGCAGAGAGAGAGAGAGAGAGAGAGACTTAGGAGGCTGAAAAGGTCAAGGGACCCCAGCTTAGAGGAGATAGCCAAATATTATGTTAATATGGACTCCATTTTACATACAGAGCTAATCAGCGTGGCCCAGAATTAAAGGGGCAGATAATTAATTCTAGAGTAAGGGGTTATCCGGCCCGCCTATTGTCTTGGCAGGAAAGAGGAGGGAAAAGAGACAGCGAGGACAGGGAAAGGGAGACAAGTCCCCCAGCCTGTGTTGAACATGAAGTGATAAGGGACGAGCCTGGACATGGAGGGGAGCGACACAAGTGACAGAAAAGAAGAACGGAGGAGGGATTCAAAGTGCAAAAGTATGTTGGATGGAAGACGCACACACACAAAGGCAAATCATCAAAAAGGTCTCAGTGTGAGAATGATGTCTGCAAGGGTGATTTTTCTTTTACACCTTCTTCTCATCTGCTTTCTCATTTCTATTAGTGGCAAAAGAAACATATGGTGTGGCGATGTGGTGAGGGATGAACTGGCTGGTTTGGGCAGGTTGGGTGACCATCAATGCATCCGAAGGTGTGATAATGGTGTTTGATAAGTGCACTTGATATATATCCTGTCAGCAGCACTGGGAAGTATAGGGTAAAGGTGTTGGACTCTGAGGTTATCTGTCTTAACAGATAATCTAAGTCAGTGAATCATATTGAGCCTTTAAATCTAATTTTCTCGCACGAAAAGTGAAAATAAATGGCAGAGGGATGAGATCATTTGATCTGTCCGCGATCCAGTTTCACTTGATTACTTCTCTTGTTTCAGGATTGTGTTTCTGTTTTTACTTGATTCGTGAAAAGTGTACAAAGAAATGGCCACTCCACTGGACAGATGAGGTTATCTAATCATATTCGAAGACCCCGTCTCCTAAAAGTTTATTTACAATTACACTGAAAGTAACATAATGCCACCTGGGCTTTTTTAAATCACTGATATTAAATGTGTCTCTGAAATATTCAGTGCCAACGCAAAATGTTGAATCTATTGTTGTGGACTAGGCCTTAGTAGCCTAAACTTAACTATTGTAGGACGCAGGATGCAAACTACTGTCTCTATCCTTGTACACCGAACGATCCACATCAACCTCCTCTGTTCGACTTCTGTGCGGTATAATAATGTCACACTTCCTGGATTGGAAAAAAAAAATGCAGCCAGTGATCATAATCAAGCAATTACTTTTCCTCCAAACTATATCTGGCAAAGAAAATGAGTAAGATGTATTTTGGAGGTACGGTTGAAGACTGAATGCAGGACACAATGACATTATGTGACATACATGCAGACATTAAGAAAATGCCAAAAATCCTAACAGCACCTTTGCAATATGCAATTTGAAATTGTTTTCTGTTTCTTTTAAAGTCTGTAAAATGAATCCATGCAAAAATGTAAAAAAAAAAATCATGTTTTTTTTTTTACCACAGGGTTCTTCTAGCAGTGGCAAACTGTTACGCAGCTGAATGCTCAGTCCCTCTTTATTTCTCTGCCTCAAGAAGCTAAACTGATTCTCTCTCTTCTGTCTCCATCTTCCCATGCTCATGTTTAAACCATAAGGGAGACAGCCTCATCACATTTGACTCTCTCACCTGCCACCACAGAGGTAATATGACATGCAAACAGACCACACGCACTCACACACACCCCAACATACAATCAAACACACACTGGTGCGTGCATGCGGAATTGTCCGGCACAGCATGACATAATATTACAAACTGCATGCACACACAGACATAAAACTACACCACACAAGTGTGTAATTACCTTAATATGTCATTGCACCTGCATATGCACACGCAAGATATATGTGCACACGCATACAAACACACACATACTACACACCCAGCTTAGGTAGAGTATACCCTGTTTACATGGACTAATGTCTGTTAGCAGGTACTTACTTTGAAGTATCATCCCACCATGCCTGTAGAGCAAGCTCAGATTATGTTGAGGCTGTCACTAAAGGGTATAAACATAGGCCTACACACACACATGCACAGTCAAAACCACACACTCGCACACATACACACTGAGAGCTTACATTGTATCAGTCTCTCTAAGCAGTCTAAACACATCGTCTCGCTGGCCTCAGAAGGTGTGCATCACTGTTCTGATTTACATACATGAAGTGCAGCAAATGCAGCCTGATGTTTTTCACCTTTGCAAAAAAGATTACACCAGCTGGCGCTTTGCAACATGAAACGTTCCAGCTAAAATGTAATTTTCACCCCCATTGTTGGGGGCTGAAACCAGGCAAACGACAAAAGATGGGATGTGACAGGAAAGATATGGCGGAGGGGGGAGAGAAATAAAAAAAAGGCTGGAAGGAGAGAGGGAAGGAAGGATGAAAGAAGGCAGATCCAAGTCTTTGATACTCCAGAAACACAATCTCAACAGGGGAGAAAACATACTAGTTGGTAAAACACAATTATGCAAACCTGACCTGAGATAGATGCGGAAAAAACAAAGGAGATTGCTGCCAAGTTTCATGTGAACCCCCGTCTTCTCTTCCCCTCTGTGTTCCCTTTATTCAAACTTCAACATTTAATACTGTATTTAACACTGTTAATCAATTGACCTCCATTGTGGGCTAATCCTTAACTGTGCCTAATTCATTGAGCTGAAAGTGTCATTCGACTTAGCTGTGTTCACTATCTTTTCAATGACACTTACCCAAATGGGACTAATATGGCCTCAATAGATTCACTTAATTTCCATCTGCTCAATTTGGCAGAGGATAAGTATTAATATAGGGCAAAATAGACTCAGATTCAACCTTGTTTCTCTTGTCTTTGAAACTGTCAGCTGGAGATTTGTGTCATAAAAATGCATATTACAGCACTTTGGGGCAGAGAAGTCGGAGACACGAACTTAAAAAATCTGCATGCGGGTGTTTTACTGAAATTTGCTGAGGAGGTTTGGAGGTTTTAGGATCTCAGAGTGTAAGGAAAGTGAAGTCCAGCACTCCTAAAGTACTTCAAACAAGAGAAAATATTTTCAGAAATATTGATTTCCTTTGCTCAGGTCTGGAGTGTTAGTGTCTTTATGAATTTCAGCCAACGTATTTCATGGAAGCAGTGTTTCGCTGGTTGAATCTGAGCCTCGCTCAATGGTAATGCAATCATCCAAGTTTTACTACATTTTCTGTCTCTTCCAGCTGAAAGACCCAAGTGTACAGCTCAGACAGGAGTGCACGCATGTAAGAATACTTGCAGACACACACACACACACACACACGCACACACACATATTCATACACTGCAGTAAAGCCTTCCTTTGTCTCACTATCAATCCTTCCTTTCCTGGACTGTCTTATTGAAACATGTTTCTTATCCTGTCAACCCCTGCTCTCCAGAGGGAGGGGAAGTGTTTGTGGAGGAGAGATAGAAAGAGGGAATGGAGGAGAAGAAAGAGAGGTAGAGGAAGAGGAAAAGTGAGAGAGAGGTGAGAAAGAGGGAAACCTGCAGGCGCAAGGTGGGAAAAGGAAAGAAAGAGGACAGAGACGGCAGAGAGATAAAGGAGAAAGAGTGATAGGCAGTCGTGCAGCTGATATCTCGGTGTCATTAACATCAGAGCCAGGAGAAACCACCTATATGAATCCCGAGACATCATCTGATTTTATGGTTACTCTGGAATCTAATGCACATAATACACTTCTACCATGACACCAAACAATGCCTTTACTTGCTCTCACCCTTTCTGGGAATCACATTGACATAATTAAATCTCAATAACTGCAAATGATAGACAGACAACATGCTGAACCGGACTGAAGATCATTTGTGCTTTTGGAAATTATCATGCTATCATTAGTGCGTTATTAGGATGGCATGTTAGCATTGTAAACAATACAGCATAGTGTATATTGTGTTGTTTGTCAGGGGAATATTATCTGCAATTTGCCTTCGTATTGCAGATCTCTTCATCTCAACGAGGCACCGGAGGTTCATTGGTTCTGATGAATCAGGACTGGAGAAACATTTACTCGGAAACATAGCTTTGGTTGTTGGCAATAACAAAGTTGTGGCCCAAATGAACTCCAGCTATGTAATTGTAAGGGATTTTTTGTTGTTATTGAGAAGCGTTTTTGTTCAATTATTCCCATTTCCACTGTCAGATATATAAGCCATTGGAAGGGGCAGGCTGTGCGATGGTTATCATAACTCAGAAATGCATTAAAAAATAACTACACTGCGCCTGTCAAAGACAATTGCGTTCACACACACGCACACATGAGCGTGCACTTAGGTGCACAGATGCAAACGCACTCAGGCAAGCGTGCGCACACATTTAAAGTGCACACACACGTGGAGAGAAGGTGTTCCCACAGATAGGAGTCGATGTTCTTAATCCGAAGCAGACCCCATCTGTCTCCCATTATAAAGACTCTGCCTTAGCCCCAAGAATGTCTACATTTCATAAATATTATCTGGGCCTGGCAAAGCCGGCCGGACAAAAGCCAGAGCGCAGAGCATTTCTCAGGGCTGCATCAGAGCATAATTAGCAATCATAACATCATCCCTACATGCCATACTGCCTTATTTTCTGGAAGCCACTTAATTGCCTTGAGGTACAAAAGAAGAAGAAGGAAAAAAGAGAAATACATGCTTCCTTACCCTAGAAAACATAATTAGATAGAAGTAATAACAGCTTGAAAGTGGGTCAAGTAATCCTCAATAAACAAAAAAAGTTTAATGAAGTTACTGCACTGGACATGAGAGAAAGTTGTTTCTCTCTGGTTGCGGTACACACGGTATTGAAGGCAGCAAAAGCCCCTCAGGGAAATAAGGTCTTGGGTCAAATATGTTCCACTGTATATAAATGTTGACCTTAAAAAACGGAGACAATATAAGGAAACAAATAAACTTTTTTTTTTTTTTTTTTTCTACAGCTTGAAACATTCCATAATACCTGCAGGAGAGAGGAAACAGCGTGACATACTGTATATGGTGGGGAGCAGCGCAGAGGAAAAAAAAAAAAAAGATGTAAGCTCATTACTGAGACAAGTTTAAAAACCAGAGAGTGAGAACGAAGAAAAGTAAAAGTTAAGCACTTTCTGAAACTTCGGCTTCCTTTCTATCTATCTTTCTTGAAGAGTTTACCCCCTCCCTGCCACCATCACCACCACCTGCAACCCCCCCCCCCACCTCTCTCTCTCTCTCTTACTCGTTCTCTCTCTTCACTCTCTTTGAGTTAAGGAGGGTAAGGTAATCGTAATGAAATGACCCCGCGAGGCACGATGGCAGCCCTCGCCTGATAAGTTATTCCTGACTGGCTTTTAAGCTGCTGTCAAGCAATTTCCCTTGAAACCTCGCTTTGTTTTTTAGGGATGGTGTGTGTGTGTAGTTGTGGTGGTGGTGTTGGTGGTGGCGGTGTGTGTGTGTCGTCGTCGTCGTCGTCGTAGTGGTGGTGGTGGTGGGGGAGGGGGAGGGTTGCTTTGACACCCCTGCTTCTCTCCCATGAGGGGTACAGATGACAACCTCAAGGTATAGGTATGTGTGGTATGTGTGTGTGTATGTGCGCACACGTGTAGGTGTGTCTATGTGTGTGTGCAGCGGGAGACATCTCATAGATGACAATCCTGCTAATTGAAATGACAGATTATTCTAATGCGCAGAAAGTCATTAAAAACCCAGCCGCCGTTTTTCTTCCTTCTTTTCTGTTTCCCCTCGCTGAGAATATTTCTGCCTCTAAGTCTGAGTCGGAGAATCTGCACTTAAAGGAGATGTTAGCTTTCCTTCCTTCAAGCTCATGATTATTATCAGGATCACCTGCCACACAGTTAACATCCAGGAGATACTTTTCAAACTTTCACTCAAATGAATACTGCTGCTAAGTGACAAAGTTCGTGAGGTCGGACAGTGGATTTGGGGTTTCCGTGTGTAGCTACAGGGTAAATACTCAGAAGGGGCTGATAATTCACAGTGTTAGCGATTATCCAGGGTAACTACTGTACAAGCATGTATTACTTCCAGTGGCTCCGAAAGCTACGACACATGCCCAGCACTCCCTGTGTTATCTCACTGAATATAACACACATGCTGTATATTGCATTTTTATCAGTTCTCTTCATGTGACAGCGTTGAAGAAAGCCAGGCTAAAACAAGCCATAAACCAGGACCAATCTCAGATCGGTGACATCCAGCATGCCTGCCAGAACCTTGGAAGTTAAGGTCAAGTGTCACATGTCTATTTTTATTCCTCATCCCTACAGTATTGAAAACCTGAGACTATTCTTAGCAGAATAACATAATACAGTGGAAACCTCTTATAGTGATCACCGTCTGTCTGGGTCCAATTGATCAACGCATTCTCATGAACGGGTCCGTATGGTAGCGATCTATCTGAGTACTTCTCAGAGATACAAAGGTTTGTAAAATGGTGTGATGACAACCACCTTGTTTTAAATGTTAAAAAGTCTGAGGAGATGGTGTGTGACCCACAGGCCTGTGGTCTTCCATGATGGGTCCATTTCACAGGTCTCCTCATATAAATATCTTGGTGTGTTTACTGATGACACATTAACTTGGAGCACCCATGTGGACAGTCTCTGTAGCAGGTTACAACAACGACTGCACTTTCTGCGTCGACTTAGAGGATCGTGGTGTTTTTTAATTTATGTTAGTTTTTTATCAGGCGGTCTTAGAGATCAGATATGGCATCACATCTTGGTTTGGTAACCTCTCTGTACATCTAGGTCCAAACTGGTCCGACTGATGCAGACTGCATGGAAGATTATAGGGGCAATACAACATCCATCATCCATCTTTGAAGTCAGTCTACAGACAGGCTACCCTAAGACAGGAGTTTCTGGGTCCCCTACAGCAGATTGAACAGATTCAAAAAATCATTTCTCCCTCTGTCAATAAAACTTCTAAATAGTAGCAGATGAGGAAAGGATTTATTTCTTTTTGCAGTCTGTGTATTTAAAGGATAATCTGTGTACTTAATGGGCAATGTGCAATCTGTGTGTGTATACTCTTGTGTCTATGTGTTTTAGGACTCTGATCTGTGTTTTCAATCCTAGGTTTTTAGCTTTGTCAGGAATTTTGATGTATGTTTTATATATTAACTTTCTGTATACTGTCTCTTATGGCTGCAGACCCAAACCAAATGTTCTACTTGTACAAAGCAGAACAATAAAGTTAATCTTGAATCTTGAATGATACACAAAACAACTAAAAATACCGGATGCAGTTACATGATGATGAAGGACATCACATAACCAACGAACATTTTTCAAACCAGACGCGAACACCAGTCTCCTGGGTGAAAGTCCTGTGTGCGATTAATGTCGATTGACTCTTTCAAAATACAGTTTATCTGTTTCAAACTCTTTTCAAATTACTATAAGGGCTCGATTACACGGACACGTACAGCTGTGGACGCCACAAACACGCAGATGTTGTGTTTATACTTTCCGCTTAGAGGACGCGCTCCGCACATGTGCAATATATCGCTACGCCACCACTTGCAGTGTACCGGCCGTGCAGTCACAACGAAATGGAGGTACACGGATGTCCGCACAGAGCTGCACGCTCTGATGACCACATTTATGTCACGCGGACCCCAGTGGACCCTTGCACGCTCACATATGCAGCGAGTATAATTTTGGCTTAAGGAGACTGTTTTTCAATGAGAGAAAATGACTTTCTTTTTCCCATCATGATTTCTGTGCATGTAGCAGCAGCTTCAGGTAGCAAGCCAGAAGCAGACAGGTTACCACGAGAGAAAATATCATGGGAGTAAAGTTTAAAAAAAAATTAGAATTACCATAGTTTTAACACTGTACAGTACGCAGTTTTTACACTGTAAGCGACTACTTGATTACTATAAGCAAACTATTTAAACGGCATTTATATTCACATGCCCTTTCTGTTTTATTTTATATTATTCTTTGTAAATATGTGCCCTATGTTTATTATAATAATTAATATCTAATTATAATATAATAAATCATTTTATGAATTTATTTATTTTATAAATTTATAATCTGCTCCAAAATAATTGGAGCCCAGCAAAGAGACTTGCGCTCCCTCTGGGGGAAACAGGTGGCCAAGAACGTGAAAGGAATTATCAGCCAACCTGACGATGTTCTGTCCAGGGAATTCACAGTAATGCCCTCAGGGCGGCGCTATAGTGCGCCCCTCAGGAGAACAAACCGCTACTCGAAATCTTTCATTCCTCCTGCCATCAGGCTACTAAACACAGACAGTAGTCATTTTAAATTCTTGGCCTTCTCACTTAGGCCCTACTTATGTGTTTATTTATGTAGGTGTATATGCATGTAGGCCTATATGTGTATATGTATGTAGCCTAGGTATAGGCATACTTATTTATTTATTTTTAATTTTTTTTTTTTTATGTAGCCTATATAGGTCAACAGTCAAGTCATATTTTAATGACATTTAATGAAGTTTACAGTTCAGATATTTACATTCATTCTTTTATACTCGGTTATTTGTATGAACTGAAACATGATGCTTTCCTCGTATCGACCCACGTATGTTGATCGGTTTCCTGACATATATCTGCCTGTGTGTTTCTAAGATGTGTATGTTG
>JAOVVB010064905.1:0-14199 GCA_028570985.1 Heterobranchus longifilis | reverse complement strand
TCCATAGCAGTTTAACCGTACTTTACATTGTTCACTTTCTGTAATCTCATTTCTGTCTCAACACATACCTGTATTTTAGATTTCTGTACGTTAAATATGGCCGTCTCGAGATCCTCTCCGAAGACGAACTCCAGAGGAATGTGCCACTTTCCGTCTTCCAGCCACGGCTTCCCGAGAAGCTTCACCACGTTGATGTGTCTTGCGTTACTGCAGGTTGAAAGTTAGAATAAGTGATTTAGACTGGAAAAATGTACCAAGTACTGGGGGTTATAAACGAAAAAAGCTTTTATTTCATATGTTTGCCTAATTATGGAAGCACATTAATTTACAAAAGGAAAAACAACAATCACAGTGTCTCTATTTGTCCACTAGTTTTTGTTATTTTGATCTGTGTTTTGCGAGACTTATGTAGACATTCAACTAAGTACTGTATACGTGTGTGTGTGTGTGTGTGTGTGTGTGTGTGTGTACCCCATGCTTTTTTTCTGCACTCCATTCTAATAAACACCCATCTGCATTTGCCTACTGCCTCTTCTCCATGTATGATATGCAGAATTTATCTCATAATTAGGACTTATAATTAGGACATAATTCATAATAGTAAATTACAATTACAAGTATAAGGACTTTTTTTTTCTTTTGTCAGTGCAATGAACTTCCATAGCTAATAACGGAAATAAAAAAAGTAAAAAACGAGAAAAATAAACCAAGTAAACCCTAAGCTTCTTTAGCTGTTTTTGTATCTTATTCTTTTAAAATAAGAAAAAAGTAAGACACAAATCATCTGTGTAAGGGATCATAATTGTACTCACTCATAAACTTGGCACTCTCTCTCAAGCTCTTTCTTATTGATAGCTTGCACAGGCACCTTCTTCATCGCAGCCCATTTATCTGCAAACTTTTGCCTATATACTTTCCCGAAGCAGCCCTCTGCTAAAGTTTTGGTAGATGGATCCATCTGAAGAAAGTGATAAACTCATTGTAATATAGTGTTTAACAGGAGTTTTTCCATCTTTGCAAATAAGTAGTGGAGACAATTTTTCTATTATTTTTAGCACTACTGTATATCTCAATAATGTGTGTTTAAATGTACTACTAAAAATAGAATATTACCCCAGTAATATTCAAGGTGCACATGCACAAATGTTTTAAACAGAAAAAAAATTATCGGAGTTTGAAAAAAGTGTAAGAGCTTTGAAAAGAATTTTTTTGTCCAAAATGAATTCTGTATACAATAATGTTGTATTAGATGTGTAAACTTAAATTATTCATTTCTTGATTGACTTTGATTTCAAACCATGGCAGTTCCAAGCTTCGAAAAAAGAATAATAAAAAAACTAAAGTCAAAAGTTTAAGTTCTAATTCAGTATCTTTTGTTAATGATTTATTTTTCTACATTCTGGAGATTTCAAAACTATGAAATAACACATATGAAATTAGGTAATTAAATAACAGTCAGTTTTTAAGATACGAAGGTCAGCTGTTCTGGAATAGTTCTTGCAAGAACAGTGTTGTCAAGTGCATTTGCAAAACCCATTTAAGCACCACGATGAAACTGGCTCTCATAAAGACCTTCCCAGAAAAGCAAGACCAAACGTAGCTCTGCTGCAGAGGAGAAGTTCATTTAGAGTCACCAGCCTCAGAAATCACCAATTAGCAAACAGTAACTCAGATTAAAGGAGATTATTCATTGTTTTACCAAATAAGAAGAAATAAAAATGAGGAAAGTCTATGGAATTAGAAGGTGTGTGCAATCTTTTGAAAGATTTATTTTATTGTATCTGTAAATAAAAAATAAAAAGTCAGTATATATTTCTAAACTTTGAACAGAATTTAATAAGGTTGGTTTAATAAGTTTTAATAATCTTTTGTTTTATCTATTAAAAAACAATCTTATTAAGAGTCTTATCAGAGTTGTTTAGAAAGAGTTCCTGTACATACCGCACCTTTGGCTCAGATGTTGTTGCTTTAGGAAGAAGATAATGCAGACTTTAAGCTTTTTGGTTATTTACTGGATATTTATATAAGTGCATTTGTGTCTTGCCACATCCACATTCCCCAAACTGAAAACAGAACACACCTTCTTACAGGCCAAGGCTGACAAATTATAAAATAATTTTATTGTGAAGGAAAAATACACATTTCAAGAAGAATGACAATAAGCTTTACATACTGTACAGTAATCGCCTCTAACTGACTGAGACACAGACATTTTATTTTACACTAAATTAGGGTTTATAGTAGTAAGGATTGAAACTGGGGTGTGGTAGAGCAAAAAACAATATGGTAATCCACCAGTCTCAAGCATTTAAACTGAACCATTCACACACACACACACACACACACACACTGATCACTGTGACTGAAAATTGTCCCCTTTGACCAGAATAGGAATCAAAGTAATGCTAATGAATGCATAATTAGGTGTTTGTTATTATTATTATTATTATTATTATTATTATTATTATTATTAGGCTATTATTTGTGTCCAAATCTCAAGACAATCTCAATCTTTTGTCTAATTGTTTAAAAAAATTACAAATACATCCATATTACCTACATGACTATAATCAGTGTTGGGGAAGTTACTCAAAAAAGTAATCTATGACAAATTACTAATTACTGCTTTACAATTGTCATTTGATTACATTACTGATTATTACATGTAAAAAGTAATCAGATACTTTGAAAACATCTGCCGGTTGATCTGCCTCAACCGGTTGTGGCTGATGCTGCCGTGCAAAGCTTGATTTTTTTTTTAAGCGTTTTAATTCATTTTTAAACACTACATTTAGTACTAGTAACGCTAGCAACGTAATGTTATTGACGTTGGTAACTGTAATCAAATTACATACATTTAAAATTTAATGCGTTACATTACTATTACGCTATCAGGAAAAGTAATTAGATTACAGTAACACGTTATACCCAACTCTGACTATAATTAACTCTTAATTTATGCATAAAATAAAAAGTTTTCCCACTTCCAAGTACTATGGTGTCTCATGTGCTGATTAATTGATAAAAAAGACAATATAAGTTTCGGTCCTTATGTACATTTTTACTTAAATTGGGCAATAAAATATTTAAATTGAAAAGACATGAAAAAGACAATTACAACAGTAAACGGCTGTTGTTAGTTTCACTACAGCCAGTAGATGGTAGTGCGTTCTTCCTGTTCAGCCAGACAGCATTACGGCAGTGCTAAAGTTTTATTGGTGCGAAATCAGGGACAGGTTTGCCATTTGATAAATGTTGTTTTATGAATGTTTTTGCCTGCAGCTGTATGTCAAATTTTGTGCGCACGTGGATCAATCCGTAATTTTTTTTTAATATATTGTGTTTATTAAACTGTATAAACGTGGGAAAAAGTGTATTGGTGTGTATTAAGAGAAGTGAGTGCACAGATATAATGCGCTGATCACAAGCAGACATATTTTATGTAGTTCTACAAAATTTTGTGAAGTGTTAATGAGATTAAGTCACGTTATTTCTACAGTGAGACTCTATAGAAATTATAATTTCACATGTAAGACTTCATACAGATATTATATAGGGCTCATTCTATAATTAGGAGTACATGTCATGTCCATGGCTGTATTTATCAAGTTTACCACTACTTACTTAAAGCAATGATGAGTTTTTCAATGGACCATATTTCTCCCCCATTTAATACAAAAAGTCAATAGATCACATCATTTATTTTGCAAAAAACCATTATTTGCGCAAGAATGAGCTATTTTTGTGCTGTCTGATGTTTAAAATTTCGGATTTGACTCTTCAGACTAACTCTAACCAGCATGTTTTTGTATACAATTTTAAATTTTAAATCATAAATGTTTATTCAAAATATTGATTAAAGTATGAGAAACGTGTTTCAAAAACAATTTTGCTCATTCATTTAAATGAAATCATCCTCTTTTTGTATGTCCAAGAGATCTCTCCACTGTGTTAAACATTGGAAAATTCCCTAAAAATTAGCAATGGTTTGCCGCAAAGTCACATGTTCAACATGATGTGATGTCACTTCCTTTTTAGGAGGGACATTTGAAGGCAGTGTGATAAATTTCTACTCCACCTCTTCAATATTTTATCAATATTACTGTGTGTACGTAGAGAGGATTATTTAATCGTCAACTGTGTTATCAACATGTTCTTGTAAACTTGCTTTAGATGTTAGCAATACACAGGGAAAGTGCATAAAAACACGAGTCGATAAAGGTTATGTGGTGAATGGTCTGAGGTCTGCAGTTAGCGTTACGTCCTAAAATGCCCATGTGTTATCTGTTACCCATCAAATGTAACACAGTTAACAATGTAACGGGTTTCCAATAAGCCGCTCGGTAATATTTGAGCAAGTCCTTGGACACGTACAAGCAGAGACCATGCAAAACGGAAGTCGATGCAATGATGTCTTACTTTATTTGTACTCCGGTAACAATTGTCTGGAATCTACTTGTTGAGAGTATTCACCAATGCTACCAAATCCATAATCGATGACACAGCATTAAAAACTGTCCCCCCACACGCTACTCTTACACCAGTGCTATCGTTATACTGTGTCACGGTGCCACACAGTGGCCAAAGAAACGTTTCAATGAATGACTCTAACAGACGACGTTGGCAGTTCATTATCATAATTTATGAGCACATTGAGTTCTGTTAATAAAAAAACATCTATGAAACAGAATGATTTCATGGAGTATCAATAGTGATTTGTGTCTGAAATCAAAAGCAACACAGAAGAGCAACAGAATCACAAAATAAAAGTTTTATTAATTATACTAATCGGATCATTTTAAATGAACTGTTTTGTGAATGAAAAGAAGAAACACAGGATAAGGAATAAAAATAAAATAAAATACGTAGGATAAATTGGGCAGTACTATAATAAAGAGATACCATGGAGACTTATCTGGACTGGAGACACATAACAGACACATCCTGTCTTGAGAAAGACAGATAAGATACACATCTGCCCAAGTGAAAAAAAAAAAAAATGCTAAGTATATTAAATCCAAGCATATTTAAGTATGCTTGCAGAAGACTAATGACTAGTATACTTGAAGTTTGCTATTTTGGAACAACTAATTTTGTACTAAGTGCATTTAAGTTGTAAATAAATTGTACGAAAGCACAATTTTAAGTGTATTAAGTATACTTTTGTTTGCTAAAGTGGAACAACTTTAAGTACACTAGTAACTTAGTACACTTGCATTTTCTACACTATAACATGTTTTTAAAACACATTACATCAGTTATTATTCTTTATAGAGTTATAGAGACAGATTTTATTCATGAGTTTAACAGATTTAATTTGCACAAGGTTACAAAAAAGCACTACTATAGTTTATTCGTGTTCAACAAAACGTGTTCACAAACACACAAATTAAAATTTAAACTGTTGTCTGAACAAAGACAGACATTAGTATTAGAATATACAGTATTAGTTTATACCTGGTGTGTTGATTCTAGTTGCTATAGAGACTGAAAACAGTCCGAGAGCTACGGAGCATTATACCACAAGCAAAGTACATAAGATTTAGCAATAACACATTAGACAATACATTCTATAGCTTAAAGTATGTACTTAATTATAAATTACCTAACAAAAACTATAAAATTTGCCTTATGCTGATAAAAATAAAATAATAGAAATGTGTGTGAGAGAGACAATGTGTTAATAGAATAATAATAGACATGTGTGTGGGAGAGACAATGTGTTGGTAAATGCACTGGAGTGTGTGTATGTGTATGCGCATATGCGTAACAGACATCTGTACTTTGTGTGAAATCACACTGGCCACACTAAAAGTTTATCTGGTTGGCTGTTAAAGTGGTGGTGTATGATGTTCAACACACATAATGATAAAATTAAAAGGTAAAAAGGGATCTTGTTTCTCAAACATTTCCTCCACCCCATACTTCACCATGCACTTGTTTGTAGTGTTAGCCTTTTCTTTCAATCAAGATAGGACCAATTTAACTTCACTGACATTATGGACACAATCCTGCAGTTAAAAAAACTATTTATAGGAGGAGACTTGTATTAACACACATTATATATTTAGCTTTCACCATACTGTAAACGTACATACATAAATATAAGTTATTTCTGTATACATATAATTCTAGATCTGAAATACATAGAGTATACAAGATCCAATGTACAATCGCAGTGTCTCTTCATTACAGCATAAAGATTTGAAATCCACCACCTGTCATCGTTTCTCATTACTCTTGTAATGTACCATTGTATTACTTTTGTGATGGATTCTGTTATGTGCTATGTATGACTATGACCGTTTCAATAGACGGGTATCTACCAGATCCAATATTCACCGCTTAAAAGGATTTGCATTGACAAAACATGAGAATATGTGTAATTTGTAAAGTTCTTCAAAGGCATTAAGGCAACAGAACAGGTGTGGCATTTATGCAGATGTTACTGTCAAAGGTTGATTACTCTGGTAACTGCGGTAGGTAGAGGCTCGTAACCGTCCACAGTAAGTTTCAAAACATGCTGCTGAATAAACATCAGGGTGCTCTTCAAATGAGATGGTACTGTCAAATTGAAAACGAAATTTGCAACAAATGCAATAGCCTTATCATCCACACCACTTGCGCTCTGCAGACTGCAGTGACTCTTCTTTTAAGCACAATTTTTGAATCAGTTGTCCCCTGTATTTGAACTGCTGCATATGGTGACAATGGTTCATTCTAAATGACAAAGCAAAAATCAGATTTATGTCAATCAAATTCTCTCAGCAGATGACTAAACTGATTATGACAGAAAATTAACATAAAGGGCAATATAATCATTATTCTCATAATTGTATATTGGCATAAAAAATACAGTTTAAAAATGATAAAATTCATTTTTCACATTCATGCAAAACAAAGAACTATATACACACCTCCTCAAGCACAATGAAATGTTTCTTTCTGAAATCAATTCCTGAAACAGATGTGACATACAATCAAATACGTGGAAATCCATCCAAAGCTAGAATCTGATAGGCTTAATAAAGTGGAGAAAGTTTAGGAGTCAATTACCAAGATGGTCTTCTCTGAGAAATTCTTCTCTAGCTTCTTTGTGCAGCTTTGCTAAAAGGGATTTCCCTCGATAAAGCCATAGAACGCTACATAGATGTAATCTGTCATACATTTTCAGTAATATGTGAACCTACATGTTTGCATTTTGGAGAAAATAAGTAAATATGTAATGCGTGCATAATAACCGTACACGGTTATTGAAAACACCAACAAACAAACAAAAATCACTAAAATAAGAGCACAAAACACATTTGTAACAATCTTGTCTACAAGATTTTTGTAGTTTGATTAACTGATCATAAATGGCATAACAGGAATTTCCATGGTGTTTTTTGCTGCTTACCCTGACCTGCTTTACAATGCACACAGACCCTGTGACCAGCAGTGACAACACTTCTGGCATCCGTGAACTATCCATGTGTTTGTTGTACGCAGTCACAGGTAGAGATAGATACTTATTTTAAGAAATACAAGAGATCCATCCCGAATCCAGACCCCAGTTGTGGTCCAGGTTCCCATGTGGGCAGGAATCTCAGAGTGACATCATCAGTCTGTGTTTTCCATGAAACAGTGATGGGCCATCCGTATCTTACCTGCTTGTTTGCATTTGCTTTCTATCAAACAGGTGCTAATTATTTTGTCAACTGTTTATAAAAAAAAGAAAAAAAACATGAACATGATAACAATAAAATAAACTACTGTATATCATCATTATCATAAATCACTAATGGCAATGCATAACAAAAACACAAGGTTTTGTAATGTCATACAACAACTTAAACCTATTTTTTTAACATCTTAATATCATGAACATCATCTAAATAAGGCAGTATTTTAGCCACCAGGAGCTAAAGTGTTTGTGCTGAATAACATCATAGATAGCAGTGTCATAAGCTAACCAAAAAGCTTCCGTAAGGAAAACCTATCCAAAACGAAGTGAAATACATAAAAATGTACACCTAATCTGATACTGATGAAAATCTGTAATCTACATAAGGAATTAGCGTATCTACCATGAGCTAACATGTTTGTGCTAAGCTACATAAGGCAGTATGTTAGCCTGATAAGCAATTTTATCTACATGCTAACCTAATTATGTAAGTGACATTGAAAGACAATGTTTCATATAAGCTGGCCAAAACAAAGAAAAACAAAATATTATGAGTTTCATATTATCAGAATAAGGATTATTTAAGAACTAGCTGGAGTCTCTGTGTTGTTCTGAGGTAAATCTAAACTCCTCCCATTGTCCAGAACATTCTGTAGAGCTTCAGACTTTCCACATGCACAGAAAACTGACTGAATACTGTTGTAACATGTGTGTGTTATGGAGGTGTGGTCTTGTATGTAAATTACCCAGACTGTTTCCCCTGTCAATAGCATGTGGGCATGTCAGGTCACTATCAGACAGTGCAGTGGAAAGATTGTACCTCTCCTTGCATTCATACTGATTACAGAATCTGAGAATATATACAGTATATATATATTTTTTTATTTAAATTCATTTAAAAGTAGGCACTTTAAGCTTTCAATAGATATATTTCTCAGTTAGTGTGTGTAGTTTTCGCTGAGTTTCAGGTAATTTTAACATGTTTCAGAAAGATATTGGCCGGAAACTGAGAAAGCTTTAGTTTACAAAAGCACAATGATATGTTAATATTGATAAATAATAAATAGTGATTAAAAAATAAAAGTGATTAATAAAAAATACATTTAGCCTAATAAAAATCCTCTTCTAAGAATAAATACTTCACCAAAAACATTGACAAAATTAAGAAGTTATATTTTTAACATTTAAAGTAGCCTACTTTATATTATCATAATATGATACATATATTAAATTGACCAAAAAAAAAAGAAAAAAAACATTTAGGCATACTCTAGTTGAGCGCATAGACTTACTTAAAAAAAAGATTCAAAGGTACAAAAATGTACCTTTCCACATTGAATCTGACATAGTGTACCTTCATAACTCATTTTGGGTACAAAATGGCATGTTAAGGGCCAATCGCAGACCTTTAAGGGTACTGGTATATGTTTTGTACCCCAGGGAACAAAATTGTAGCACCGCAGTACCTTTTTTATGACAGTGTAGAATGTATTCACTTTGTCTGCCAAGCATCACGTTATCACAGCTGAGTCAATGGTTCTTCTCTCTCTCATGCGCTGTGGGATTGTGGGTAATCGTCTCCCATCCCAGAGTGCCTACACCAGTCATGATTCTTTTAAAAGGTAAAGTGCAGGTTAATTTGTTTTATTTTTACTTTATATTTGGTTATGAATAATTATTTTATTAATATTTTTGGGGTGTGGAATGAATCATCAGTTTCCATTGTTTCTTATAGGGAAATTTGCTTGGATATACAAGTGATTTAATATACAAACAAGCTTACGGAACGCATTATGCACTCAGTCGAAGGTTTAACCGTAATACCCAAGACTTCAGGATCACAACCCAGTGACCTGAAGAGTTAAATCATTACATCATTTGTACACATCATCTTGTAGATGTCACTTGGTAATTTTTACGTCCTCATACTTAACAACCTTTCCATGCCTGCTGACTATTTGTTTAATCTCTATTTGTCCAGTTTTATAATCGTTACAACGATGAACCACTGTCCCATCTTGTGGTAAAGGTCAAGGAATGGAGATTTTCTGCTGGAAAAAGTAGTCTGTGGGCACCATTTTTGGTTCACCACTGTTGCTCAGGGACGGGCTTGTGCACCCAAACCAAGATCCGGTCTTCCTGCTCCTAGCCCATGATTTGCCCCTTGATATGCCCCAATTTGTTGGATTTCACCAATTACTCCCAACATGGTGGCTCTTTGTGGCACATTTGTCTCGAATGTTTGATCTCAGGAGCAGCATATGCCTCATTGCCCAGGTTTACTGCAGAACTTAAGCCATTTTTGAAGAATTTTGATAAGATCCGTGCTCAATCTAATATAACAAGAATAAAATATATATAATTAAAATTGGTTTGGGTTATACACTCACTCATTCATTCCCCATAGTGCTTTTCCTATACAGGGTCTAGGAGCCTTGGAACCTATACCAGGGAACTGAGGACACAAGGCAGAATACACCCTGGACAATCTATTATAGTGGACAAACACACACAGATACTCACACACTAAGGGAAATGTGGAAATGTCAATCATCAAAATCTATCTGTCTTTGTACTGTGGAAGGAAACCACGGCGCCCAGAAGAAACAAAAATGGGAAGTTGGGAACAAGCAATCTCCAAGCACACAGATTCCCAAGGTGGGAGTTGAACCATTGACCATGCGGGCCACAGCTCTATCTGCTATGCTGCCATGCCACCATCTTCTGTTTAAATTCTTATAAATTGGTCATTAAGGCACTGGGTACACCTGCTTAATTATTGAATTTCTCAAAGCCTACTGAGCGTTACTGCAGATTAAAAGTTAAAATAAGTGATTTTGACAGGAGAAACATACCAAATACAATGCCCGTTGTGTTATAATGAAGGAAGTTTTTATTTCGTCCAAAAAGCATTTCTGTCAGGAAGAATTGGCTTAAATTTCTCCTGAACAATGTGCAGGTCTGATCCACAGCTACAGGAAGTGTCTGGTTGAGATTATTGCTGCCAAAGAAGCGGGGTCAACTAGTTATTAGTTGAGAGGATTCACTTTTTCCACTACTATTTTCAGGGTTGAATAAGTATGTTCAATAAAGATCAGTTTTTTTTGTGTTATTATTTTAGCCATATTATATTTGTCAATTCTTTTAACTTATTTGAAGATCAGATCACATTTTATGACAAATTAATGCAGAAAATCCTAAAATTCCAAAAGATTCACATACTTTTTTCTTGCCACTGTAATTACAAGTTAGTAAGTGATGATTATGAGAATATCTACTCACTTATGAACTTGCACAGGCACTTTCTTCACTGCAGGTCATTTATATAAAATAAGCAACAAAACACCTGTGTAAGGGATCATAATTATACTCACTTATAAACTTGGTACTCTCTGTCAAGTTCTTTCACACTGATGGCAGGCACAGGCACTTTCTTTAGTGCATCTCCAAGCTTCTGCTTATAAACTTTCCCAAAACAGCCCTCTGCTAAAGTCTTTGTAGACAGTTCCATCTAAGGTTCAAACACATTTAAGGAGAACATGATAGATTTTATATATCTTTTTGTGTTTAACAGGATTCACAAGCTACAGGTGGATTTTAATAAATTAGAATTTTATCAAAAAGTAGATTTATTTCAGTAATTCAATTAAAAAAGTGAAACTCATAAATTCATTACACACAAACCGATATATTTCAAGTGTTTACACATATATTTTATGATATATGATATATTTCATATTTTCAAGCTGAAGGCCGCTATCAGAGCAACCTGGGCTTCCTCAGCAATGCCACAGACTGATCACCTCCATGCCACGCCGCATTGCTGCAGTAACTCATGCAAAGGGAGCCCCGACCAAGTATTGACTGCTGTACATGTTCATACTGTACTTTTCAGTAGTCCAACATTTCTGTGTTAATTTTTTGGTCTTAGTTAATATTCCAATTTTCTGACATACTGAATTTTGGGTTTTCACTAGCTGTAAGTCATAACCATCAAAATTAAAAGAAATAAACACTTTAAATATATCAGTCTGTGTGTAATAAATCAATTTGATATATAAGTTTCACTTTTTGATTTAAATTAGTGAAATAAATCAAGTTGATTTTTTGGGTGGGGGAGCAATTTTTTTCTGCCCTAATTTAGAACCAGCATCCCCGGATGATAGGGAGAGCACTTTACTACTGCGTAAATTTTTTGATGATATTCTAATTTGCGCATATCAGCATGTACAGTATTACCGACAATTTTTCTGGTCTTTTACTTTTCTTTTCCTTCTTTGAAGGTTTCATCAATTTTGTGCCCTTACTTTTTATTTGAGGGTTTCAAAGTTATGTCTACAGTATATAAGCATGAGTACATTTTTTTCTTTCTCAGTATGGTTTGTTAAGAACCAACATCTTAACAATGTTTACTTTCCATGACAAAGTTGACCCATGCATTGAATTGCCCTTTTATTGGAGCTCTAACAAAATAGCATTTTTTTTTTTTTTGTAATGTAAAGAATGAAAAACATTTTCATGGGAACTCACAGCACAGAATGAAACAGCCAGATCTGGGAGCCTTAGCGTATGTTCATGAGTCCAAGGATTAGGTGGATTCTGAGGATTCGTTGTGCGCCCCTAGTGGAGGACCATGGAAAAAACAGGCAGAATCCCTATCACACTGACATAAACCGCAGTTCTTTGACTTTTACAATATTGTGTGATTGGACGCAGTGCTCTATAATCTGATTTTATTAACACCAAACATATTCGTTACATGTTGGCGTGATCTAGATGTGTATTATGACAAAATGGGATGAAAAAACGGCTCTAGCATTTATGAGATGTGATATCTGGCCGGTGTCCAACACAACACATCTTCACCAGAATGGTAATGCTAATGGTGCTAGAGATTTGATGCTTTAGCTCAATGTATACAATGACTGTATTATATGCATGAAAACTTAAACTTAAAAAACTTAAGTTTTTTTTAATCTATCTAACTTTTTTAAATTAACTATTCCAGATAGTCTATCTGTTTTTAACCATAAAAATAAAAATATCAGATACCGCTGATATATTTATAAGTATTCTATTAATTTGTTATATTTGTTGTTGTCTAAACTTATTTTAATGTGCATATGTCTATCAAATAAATATTTCACATAATTTTTTTTCTGTCATTTACATTTTATGGTCAGAAACAAAAAAAAACTTTAAATACTATACGTCTCCATGCTGATTTATCTAAATCTTGGGACTCAGCAGATCTGCCAGTCTTGTAGCACGGAGTGAAACAGCGGGATCCTTGGACTCAGGGTGTCCATAAGTCCAAGGATTCGGTGGATACTAGGGATTCGGTGAGCGCCCTCTAGTGGAGGGACCATAGGAAAATGCAGTCAGAATCTCTGCTGACTCAAGTGACTCAAAGGACTTAAGAGACCCGGATCTGTTTAGTGAGTAATTCAGAAGGAGTCGGATCCATTAACTGATCCGAGCTTCTCATCTCTAATGCTTAGTACACGGAAATAGTATGGCACCACATTAAAATATTTTTAAAATATTTTTTCAGGTGGATAATTAAGGCTACATGATGGTAACTAAAGAAACATAAGTAATGAAATATCCACTAAATCAGACCTACATCTTAATGCCAAAATTAGAAAGGGAGACAATTTTTACTAATCTACCTTATAATGCTATGTAATATATTACTCTGAATAATACTCAGTCAAGTTAAATAAACCTACAACTAATTGCTCATCTTTTAATAATACAAAAATAGCTAATGTTATATCTTTTTTAATAGTAAAGTATAACAAGATAATAATAATTCACATTACCACCAAGATCTAAAAGTATCTTATTACTTTGATTCCATTCATAACAG
Source organism: Heterobranchus longifilis (assembly GCA_028570985.1). NCBI lineage: Eukaryota > Metazoa > Chordata > Actinopteri > Siluriformes > Clariidae > Heterobranchus > Heterobranchus longifilis. Next base: position 661 of record JAOVVB010064905.1, on the reverse strand, counting down.
CTAATCAGTCGGGGGAATTAGCAAAAGTTATATTCAAAATAAGTTTAAATAAATACCACAAAAACAACTCAAGCAAAAAAATCTAAAACAAAACTGTTGAGATGTTTATCTGTAGCTGATCAACAAGATAAATGTACGCACTGAATTTTATTTTATTTTTATTACGTACTCAGCAGTTGTCCGGGGTTAGGAGTGAAAGCATTTTTGCTGGTATGTACTATATATCTGTGGCTGTGACGGTGTTTTATTACACAGAATTTCCTGAAACTGAAACGCATTACTTATAGGTCAGTTGTATTTATAAATATTCTTAGTGCAAAGAGTTACTCTCAGTGATCCAATTCTAGGAACACTTTTAGAAGTGTGGGCTTTTCCCAAGAATTATCCCTAAAATCAGTGGCGATCTACAGTATTTTACATCAAACCCACCAAAGAAATGTCTGAACTTGTTCTTCATTATTTTTCACACTTTGAAAAAAAGATTGAACATTTACTTTTTGTGTCCAAGTACATTCACTACTGTTAGCTGATTAGACCACAGGGTCCTGTCATGCACACTCGGAACGCGACCGGCACTAGGACCTGGAAGTTAAGCGGTCGCAAACCAGGAAGTATAAAAGAGGTAAACAAACCATAGCACCTCGCTCAGTCATTGAGTTTC
>JAOVVB010064895.1:0-14200 GCA_028570985.1 Heterobranchus longifilis | reverse complement strand
AATTCACCGAGCTGTGTTCCTCCAGGTGATGTTTTTAATCCAGACATGACGGTGTTTAATTTTCAGACGTATCTGGGACTTCCACAACAGGTACAAAGCAGCAGTAGTCGTTATTGCAGCTCTGCACTGGCGGGAGTACACGAGTCCCGCGAATACACATGCGATACAGCATCTCTGTATAAAGAGGAACATCTGTATTGAAATTCATACTGTTGGGATTTCTAAATACCCTGGTATACAGTAATACCGCCCAAACCTAATCCCAGTGTATCCTCTGTTATGGTCAGGATTTTAAGCCTTGTGTAAAGTGTCAGTCAGATTCTTTTTCTAATTCCTCAAATGTTGATGTTTTTGGAGAATTCAGTGTTTTTTTTTGTGACAGCAGAAAGATGGAGGGCAGGAAGCGTGGGATTGGTAGAGAGTGGAGGCAAAGATCAGTGGGAGTTGGCAGGACGAAAGGAAGTCAGTCGGGACCCCCAGAGCTGAGTGATTCACCAACAAATGAATAAACCACATACACACACACACACACACACACAGACAAGCTAACACACACGCGCGCACACAGACAGACAGGTTACGTTTTGGGGATGTCACGACACATCACTGTCAGAGCTTTGTCTCTGTCCTTCTCGGGGAAAAGAGAGGACAAGCTTAAATTGGAGAAGGATCACACAGTCTGTTTTTCAGTGTCATTCACTGTAATTGGTTCCTGTCTTTGCTGTGTATCTTTGTCAGTGTGTGTAAGTGTATTGAAGACTTACTGTACAGTCCCTTATGGACAGTATGTTTTTGACCAAAGTTTCATGCGTCTGCAGACAACAGCATCATTTTCTTTTCACACATTTTCTGTGTACATATCTGCTGTCGAAATCCTGAAGCCATTCTACCTTATTTACAAGTGACATCTGTCATCATTTGTCTTTGCTGTAATTCAATGTCCTCAGTCTATTTTCTGCTATATTATTCCACTAATGTTGAGTTTTGGTTGTCGTGGCCATGAGAAAACAGACGTGACAGGTGACATCGATCTTGCTGAAAGGTTTTGATGACAACAAGCTGAAATCAAAGGAAACAAAATAAACTGGCTTCATCGGATGAGGTTTTTTGGGGCATGTGTAATAGGAGGCCCAGACAGTGCCGGCGCCAGACAGTTATCAGCAAGGGGGCGCAGGGTTTTCATGGGTGGGCGCTCCATCTTATGAAGATCGGACGTTATTTTTTTTTTTGGGCCAGACAGACCGAGGAGGTATCCTTTTACGTCCCTTTAGGCTACTGACGGGAAGGAATAGTGACGTGGGCGGGACTGAGCAAAACAATGTATTCACAGAGTTTTTTTTTCTTTTTAACATCTTTATTTATAACACATGTTAAGATATGTAGCCTGCAGTGGCCTACGGTCGGAGCTACGGTAGCCGGGTAGAAGAGATGGCGTTATCTGCTAATAAACCGCTACAAAAAGTAGTGACGGCACCGATTGGCGTAGTTAGCAATACTGTTAGCATGGTGGCTAACATTATGACACGTCACTTCGGCTGTGCTTTCAAACCTGCTGACAGCGTGCTAACTGAGCACCGCTAACCTTTACAACAGAGACGCGACACTACACTTGTTAGACAATGTTTCATTAGTGTTTTTTTCTGTTGTTGTGTTTGTCGCTGTGTGCTCCTGGTTGACCTGAACGATGTAAACAAAACAACATCGGACCATGGATGACAGCGGTGACGGTGTGCCCAAAACATGTCCTAAAAAGGTGCCGGACACTACCCAGAATGCAATGGGCCGTGCCCTTTTCTCAGTCTGTTCATAGCTCAGCCTCAGTCTGAGGGTGACTCCTACTGTATAAATAACTGCATGAAATAAAGACATTATTCAGACCGGGTCTGACTAATGTCTTTATTTCATGCAGTTATTTAGCATTGCCGTTCAACATGCTCATATATGTATTTTGAGTATGATTGTTTGACCACAGATAACAGCGCTGGGCTACCCCGCGATTTAATTCGCCACATAACGTTAGCTAGCTGTATGGATAGTCGTCTCATCTAATGGTAAGTTAAAAAGGTAACATTATGCTAGCTAACTTGCGGCTATTTCATTAGAGTGAAATGACAACGTCATAATTGTAACGTGAATAAAACCTGAATACGATTCGTCCATGAACATTATTTCTGCCACGTCAGATAGATTTCATCACAATGGTGGTTGTACAATATTGAAGACAACAACTCCCATCATCCCATGCTACTTCAGGCCAACATCAAAAAATAATTTCGGACCCTATTCTTACATTTGATTTTTTTTTTCCGAGTACTCAATAATAATTTAATGTGAATATTCGATATATGGAAATTATTTAAAACGCCCATCCCTTGCACATGTGCTTATGGACAAACACACCGAGCCTCACTCACTTGAAACAGTTGTATTTGTGATGATCTGTGAAAAAAGAGATTCTGTATTGATCCTTCCTGTATGGCCTTGTGTAGTGACTCATGCATCTAATTGTAGTTCCCCTGAGAAAAGCTTTGAGACCTTTCTGTTGATTTCTAACAAGCACAGTGCACAGTAGTCACGTTTGACACACAGGATGTGTTTGAAATCACATACAAACGTACTGCCTACATACTCGGTGTGTATTTACTGCATACTGCCTACTAAATGAACGATTAAGTATGATATCTTACACCATTTATAGTGTGCTGTATCACATGACTGACGGCCCGTCGCACGCACACACACGCACACACGCACACAGCAGCTTTTCATAGCTGAAAATATCTAAATATATGAATAATCTGACCACATATTGGGAATCTCAAGGGTTACTTTCTCACCTGAAAGAATATTAAAACATAATAAAGTGACATATTAATGGCATTTAGCCTGACCCAATCCTCTGAGAATCACATGAATGGCAGGGGATCCGGCCAGCGATCTCCGTGAACTTCGCAGCAAATGTCCGAACAGATGTTATTTTAATAAACTGCCCACATATTGGGAATCTAAAGGGCTACTTTCTCACCTAAAATTTTTTTATAAAATGACATAACAGCATTTAGCCTGACTCAAAACCTCTGTATATCTCTGCCATTCTGTCTGAAGAGATGCAATGCATTGTGGGACAGTTGAGTATATGCAGTAAGCTCCCGTCCCATACTCAGGAACTCCACCGAATGTCGTATACATCCGGGCATTTCTCACACACACAAAATCCACATATTATTCAGTGTGAACGCACTACATACTCAATTTTACGTCATATTTAGTAGTATGTTAGTATGTGATTTTGAACACACCCACAAACAGTTTGAGAAAGTTGTGGCCATTTTGAACACCATCCCGTTGAGTGCTGCTGATTTGCAGCCTGGATGTAACGGGCCCTGTGTCCACACTTACATCATCAACTCATCAACTCTATCAGCCAGATCAGCTGTACACTGTATTAGACAACCTCTTCCAGCATCCGCACTTTGTGTGCATGCTTTGGTCAGATACACTGTACAGAAAGAAGTGCCTGAGGCTGACTTTGCTCTTCACTGAGACCAACCTCGGTGACACTATAAAACACTGAAGGAGGCTAGAAAACACAAATACTCAGTGAACCAGAAACGGAGCTTGTGTGCTGCGTTAGCAGTCTATGTGCATCGTCTGATTGTCTAACGCTAATGAACTGAATCACATTAACATCGCAAATGGGAGTCATTTAAGCACATACACAAATTCTCAGACAGTCTGAAGTATCCTCAGACTTTGAATTTATTATTGCTTCATTTATACTATAATGCAAAATAGTATAATTTAGGCATAAAACGTGGTGGCATCACATCGTATTAGCTTGCTGTTGATTTAATGCATTGGCTAAAATCTATGTCTGAACTGTTGTTGAAACATTTATATTTATGTCACTGTAATTTCTGCAGCACCAGCACAGTAATGCTTGCTCTAGCAAATATTTTACCAGTAAACAAAAAGTATTGCATGAGTTATAGGTTGCACATCATTAAGTAGACCCCCATCACTGAAGCATTGTCCAGAATGAGAAACGCAAAAATGACCATTTGTACATCAATTACACTCGGAGCTTTATGTTGGATTTGTGAAGAAAACTTTCACGGTGAATGGAGAATCCAAAAACTGAGAAATGTCTTGATGCATTTAAGTAATATGCGGCTGTGTTTAACAACAGCAAAACGATATCATCCGTTTACAAACTCTCGCACAAACAGAAGTGTACATACTGTATGTTCACATACTGTAGGTCTAAAAAATATTCACATTTTGTTCTACAAAATAAAATTACATCTACAATAATCTCTGCTCTTAAGTGAAAGCTGAAGACACCAGAAGAATCGTGTATAGTTTAAAGTGTTGTCCAAGTCTTGTTTACTCAGTCGTATCCTAAGTACTTCCCAAACACATGCATTTTCTCTAAAACCTTACTATTTAAAACACTTCCACATAAACAGTAGTAGTAGTAGACAGTAGCAGACGTGTTGTAAATAGTAAGGTTTTAGTGAGAATGTATGTGTTTGGGCAGTACTGAGCATACAACTGGATAAATGGGACTTTTTATACTGTGAGAGTTTGTAAACAGATGTTTTGATATAGATTTACTGTTGGTAAACACGGCCCCCTATTACTTCAATGTATCAAGATTTTTCTCAGTTTTTGGATTCTTCATTTACTGTGAAGGCATGCGACAAAAACAAAGTTTTCTTCACAAATTCAATGTAACAATTGGTGATATACAAATGTTCATTTTGTGGGTGAAGTATTCCTTTAAAGCAACTAAAGGCCTACCAGTCTCCGTGGATTACTCTTAAACCTGTGTTACCTTTTGACCATGCAGAATGTCAGCAGTAGTCCGAAAGAAGGTAGTTGGCAGTTTACCCCTGAAGACCAGTAAACTTCTCTGTGTGTGACTAATATTATTTCTCAGCAGCAAACCACAGTATCAGCATTTTTCAGCACTTTGCCCTGCAACAAAAAAAGAGCTAGCACACAGGCATCACAAATGCCATAACATATTGTATTGTTAAGACTTGAAAATGAAGCCTGGCATGGAAAGAAGAGTTTACATTGTTGTGTTTGGACAACACTTTAAACTACACGATTCTTCTGGTGTCTTCAGCTTTCACTTAAGAGCAGAGATTATTGTAGATGTCATTTTATTTTGTAGAACAAACAGTATGTGAACATACAGCATGTTCTTCATAAATTGACACTTCTGGTTGGGCAACTCATGGCTCAAACAATTCTGTAGTTTAGGGGTCGAAATCTGTTTTTGTTGTATGTTAGGGGTCTGAAAAGTATTTAGCTTAGTCAACTATAACAGCTGTAATATTTCCTTTCTGGCTGGCTAACAAAAGGGAGCGAGTTGAAAGAGTGTTTACAGGTTTTGTTGGCCAACCTACTGTACTGAGGTTGCTGGGCTTGTTTGAACATTGAGACAAGTTTACTGCGTGGAGATGACACAAACAGCTCGGATTGACAGACTGAGTTGATTTAACTTTAATACATTTCAGTTTTTTATTGCTTAAGTTTGCTGCGCATCTCCCCTCTTTGGACGTGTACACCGACAACTGGGGTGGCCAAACTCCGCTGCCCGTTTTTAAATGGCCCTTGGTGAATTTTGGTTATTTTGTACCCAGACTTTTATTTTGTACTGTTTTTTGAACACTCTTATTTTGAAATTATTGGAATTATGTCTGTTTTAACCTCCTGGCACATAAATCAATATTTTACCATTTCTGCCTGTTCAATTTGTTACATCTAAATAATAGACTTACAGATTTAAACATAGCATCATAATCTTTTAGGTGGGTGCTTAGGCCATGAACACAAACCAATATTTGGCCACTTCTGCCTGTTTTGACTTTACTTATTTACAGATTTACACATAACATCTTAATGTTTTAAGTGGGCACTGTATTAGAGTTTAAAAAAAATAAGAAGAAAAAAAATAAAATAAAAAATAAATATAAATATAGGCCAGTTTTTACTGTTGCTCCATTATAGTGCAAGTAGTAACAGTAAAAACATACACCTTTTCCACATTATACACATTTTCTAATTAATGTTTTATTCAAATAGGACTTGTACCACTCTGATTAGAGGAATGATATCATAAGTCTTCTCGGTTAAGTTCTGTCTTTGCAGTTTGTGATCTACTGATGCAGTACTTACACAGATACACAGATGAAGATTGTTATAATTGTTATTCAGTTACATTTTCATGCACACAAAGGCCGTTTATTGATCCACGTGTGTGCATGTGGACTGGAGTGGGCTGCATGATGACAGTCATGCATCTAATTGCAGTTCCTCTGAGCGTTTGAAACCTTTCTGGTGATTTCCAACGAGCACAGCGGGAGAGTGTGTGACACACACAGATTTATGATGAATTGGTTCGTTTAAAAATATATTGAACTTCTGCAACCATGGAGACAATAGCATTCAGTGATTTTGCTCTCATTCATTCTCACTCATGTTCTCCCTCTAACCCCTTGTCAGCCTCTTCTTTCTCACACACACACGCGTGGACAAACATGCATGCCACGTCAGGCAAACCTACAGTAAGATGCACACACTTAACACATGCACAAACACATGTATTTTTGGCGGTGGACCAGTTCAAATCTGCAAATAACGTCACGTGAAAAGCTTCCTCTCGAATACCGGTGATGCAGTTAACCCCTTCAACAGGTTCTCTGTTGCCATGGCAACGTGCTGCAGGCTGACCGAGCGGGATGTGAGTGAAAATCCCATTTCCTTGGCGACCAGTGGAGACATGCAGAAACATCAAATGGCATGTGTGTGCGCGCGCGTGTGTGTGTGTGCGTGTAGAAAGTGAATGAGCTGAAAACGTCAAGATCTCATCAGTGCATTTGCCGCCCAACTCTGTATCTTATCAGTCCCACCAATGATGAAACAGACTGTAAGTAAGGGGCGGGATTGCTCCTCCGTGATTGACATGACTCTTTGTTCCGTGAAAGCAATTGACTCACTCTCTCTCACACACACACACACACACACATGCGTACAGTAAACAGTCACACAAACACATGCATAGCTCCCCTTGTCCCCCTTAACGACTGCAGCCCTCATTATCTGCCAGTGGTTTGTGGCTGTGTGCGGAAACGTGGAGACATGAAAAGAGAACGCTCTCATTCTGCATCTCCGTAGGATGAGCTGATGCGAGGAGAGTCGGAGAAAGAGACGGAGAGAGAGAGAGAGAGTCATGAGCCAGTTCCCTCTGCATTCTTCTCTCCCATGAATCTGCCCACGCGCTGCCTTCCACCCACATCATCGCAGCAGTGATGGAACTTTTCTACCTCCTCCCTTGCTCGTTTTCTCACTCTCTTTTCTCCCTCCTATTCGCACGTCCTCTCTCGTTTTTCTATCTGTCACGCTTCCTTCCGCAATTTGTGTCTCCCTTTTTTTCGCGCACTCTTCATTTGTCATTCCTGAACTTCTTCTTTCTGCCACTTTTTCCCTTTTTATTTCTCTCCCTTCACCCCACCCTCGCGCTGTCTTTCTTTACATTTTGAAAAATGTCTCAGTCTGTGTGTGTGTGTGTGTGTGTGTGTGTGTGTGTGTGTGTGTGTGTGTGTGTCAGCCATGTGCCTCCACTACAGCAAAACACAGGTTTTTAAGAGTTCCCACTGTCATTGCAATGTTGTCGAAGAGTCCTTATGTTTGATCTTTTGTCTAGTAAAACACCCCTCAGTAAATTTGATGTAAGGTTAGCAGAAGAGACGGAACGGGAGATTCCGTTATTGTGTTGTGACTGTGCCGGTAAAAGATAGCGATGCAGTTTGGTCATGTGCAATCGCAGAATCTCAAATGAGAGTTATTTGTCTGGGCATATTGCTCTGAATTATTGTCTTGACTTTGCTCTTTGGAGAGCAAAGGTCATTCATGAACTTTCTCCAGCTGGTTCGGTGTTGTGCGGACTTCACTTCCTTCCAGGATGTTCCTATTTCCTTGAGTTCTGCCTCCACAGACCTTCTCCGGCTGCTCCTGGGTCTTCCTGGCTTTCTTTCCCCCTGTGGGTTCCAGGTTAAGGTCTGTCTGGTCCTGTTGTAGGGTGGTTTCCTGCAGGGTATGCCCAATCCAGTCACATTTCCTCCATTTGATTTGTGTTTCTTTGTGATTTGCCAGAGCTCTTCGTTGGTTTGGTTTGAAGGTTTGGAGTTTATTGCTTGTTGCTTTTGTGGTTCTCCATGTTTCTGCCCCATAAAACAAACCCAACTGATTTGACATTTTAGTTGAAGATGCAGAGTTTAGTTTTCGTGGAGATGTGTTTTGAATTCCGTATTTGTCTTAATATTAAGAAGGATGATCTTGCGGTGCGCTGGTGGTGCAGTGGTAGAGCGTGCACCCCATATACAGAGGCTAAAGTCCTCGCCACAGCGGACCCGGGTCCCGCCCGTGGCCCTTCATGCATGTCGTCCCCTCTCTCTCACCCCTTTCCTGTCGGTCTTCAGCTGTACTATCAATAAAGGCAGAAAAAGCCAAAAAAAAAAATTCTTGTTTCATGTCTTCATCACTGCCTCCGTCCTTCCCAACAACGCTCCCCAGGTGTGTAAACGTGTCCACCTCTTCCACTGCCTCTCCGTTCAGGTTTATGACATCATCTGTTTAGTGGTTGATGTTCATCACTTTGGTTTTAGGTTTATTGAGTCCTGTGGAGCCTGCGATTGTGGCGAATTTTGTGATTTTGGCCTGCATTTGTATTGTTGTGTGTGTGTGTGACAGGAGGACTATATCATCCACAAAGTCCAGGTCTTCTAATTGGGACCAGAGTGTCCAATGTATCCCCATGTTTTGTGTTCTGTGGTTGTATGTATAACCCAGTCGACTGCCGTCAGCAGGAGAAAGGGAGACAAACAGCCCTGTCAGCTGAATTACTGCCGACCTTATACATATTCCTACAACACAGTACAGCTGTTTTTATTTATTATGTTTCTGTCATTTATTTAAATGTATATATATATTATTTATTATTTATTTATCTCTAATAATATTATCTATTTTTTGTTTGTTTTTCAATTGAATTCTATTTAAAGTTCATGAAAATCCACTGTTAAAAAGGCAATTTTTTAAAGTTAAATAAATGCATGATGTTTCCAAAGTCAATGAGTAATCGTGTTAAATAATCGTGATCTCAGTATTGACCAAAATAATCGTGATTAGGATTTTTGCCATAATCGAGCAGCCCTACCACACAGCAAGAAGCAAGCTTCGGTACAATACAATCCCCGTATTATTCACCCGATCCATTCCAGCATCAGAGTTATAGCATCATCTCAGGTGAATGAGAGGGGAGCAGTTTTATCCGATCACAGCCAGTGGAGGTGCCTCATCAAAGGCCTCCTGGCCTGGCCTGCTCCCCTGGGGCACTGCCATCCTGCAGGAGACACATCAAACACATGAAAGAAGAACCTCACACTCCTTTGCCTCCATCGCAGCAGTCCACATTGATCATACAGTACCTGACTGGCAGTTATTTCCTATGATGCTTTGTGCCGAGGCTTTGCTGAAATTGCCACAGATTCTTTTGGTTTTGTTTTTGTTTGATCCGCTTTTCAAGCTGCTTTTAGACACGACAACATATCTAAATGCAAGAAGTTTTAAATTTGATCGGATCAGTAAGCAGGACTTCTCAGCAGGATTACCTCATTTGAATCACAGGAGCCGTCCACCCGGGGAAAACATCACAAAGAATATCATTCTTTGGCTACATTTTAAAGTACTGAAAGCTTTTCTGAGCAGCGCAGATATTTTATTTTGCATGCCAAAGGCTGATGGGGGGAAAAAATAACTACCTCCTCATTTCAACCACGCAGAAAATTCATACGGACATCTTCTATGCTTCACAACATATTCTACCATATTCTCACCTGCAGCGTGCTTTCCCACTGCCAGCTGTAGCAGACAGTATTCACAAGGAGGGGGGGGGGGCAGAGGTGCAGCCATCTTGGAGGCAGTGGTGCATGCCAATGTCTGCCTGATGAGTTCACAGAGGAAGTAGTTCATCTTCCTCCGCTGTTATTTTATTCATTACTGCCTGTCGGAGAGGGGAACACACACATATACTGAATACAGTGCAGGCACGCACATACACAGTCAGGTGGACAGGAAGCACACGCATTCTGACGTGATGCTGTTTTCCCTCTTAGCTTCTCTTAACCTTAGTTTTTGTTCATTATTTAGGACGGAAGCTGCCTAAATCGGGGGGGGAGGGGGGCAATGCAAAGGAAAAATAAATAAATACATTTAGAAATTAGTAAATATATCTAAAAATGAATAAATAAGGAATAAAGGCAAAAATAAATAAATTAGAAAAATAAATAAATTGATTAATTAATAATATGGAGGATGGAAGCTGCAAAAATAGAATAAAAAATGTGTCGATAAATAAGTCAATATGCCATTAAATGTACCTAAAATAATATTAAAAATAAATGTAGGCATGAATTAATTAGTTAATTAATAAAATGTGACATTAATAGATATTAATGTTTTTATTTTGAATCTGAATCAGATTTTCTTCTTTATTTATTTATTTACCTTTGTATTAATTTCCCTATTTAATTATTTATTTACTTTTCTTTTTAATTTTCTTTTTTATATATTTATTCATTTACTTTCCTTTTTAATTTTCTTTTTGTATTAGTTAATTAATTTATTATTTTCCCTTCGCATTGTTCCCCCTATTTATTTCCCTGAACTTGTTTATTTCTCTACATTATTTTTTTATTTTTTATTTCGGCAGCTTCCATTCAGCTTCCAAACCAGATTTTTTGCTTTTACATGTTTTATCACAGAAAGTGTATGAACCCCATGACCAAAATAGCCATACATCCTGTCATTGTGTTCCTTATGGATGGAGGTATATTGAAAATGAAGTATTCCCCTTTTTTTTTTTTCTGGGGACCCCTCAGGGATCCCCTCTAGGACCCCTGGGGGACCCCACTTTGAGACCCCCTGCTTTAAGGAGTGTGCTCTCTTGTAAACCAGTGTGGACACACAGCAGTATTCCTCATTACACTCCCCAAAGCTCGTGCAGCATTTCGCAGCAGAGTTGAGCATTAACTGTCGGCGTCGCACAAATCGGGAGGACGTTTCAAACGCGAGGTTTTACCATCAAACGCCGGCGCGCCGCTCGTCTCGAGGTTTTTTTTTTTTTGGAAAACACGGCCGTGTTGTTTCAGCTCACGTTCTCCTTCCAGCAGTGTGTGTTGTGTGTGTGTGTGTGTGTGTGTGTGTGTGAAAGGCTGACTTTGGCATTTCACACTCATCTCTTTGAAAAGAGGAGCAAAGCCCTACAGCTTTGTTAAGCGGCAAGTTAACACATGAACCTGATGATCCTTTTCATTTCACGGCGTGTTGAAATTCTTAATTCCAAAATGCAAAAAGGATCTTTTCATTAGAGGGGTTACGGTGTAACATCGCTCTGCTTTTGAGCCTATTGATGAATCAACGCGCTTGTAATTCTCTGTGATGTGTGTCGTATCAGATCAAAGATAATGCGGCGGAGGTTACAAACGATACCGTATCTCACTTGTGGTACGATCAAATCACTCTGACGCGTTCATCAAAAATGAATCGCCATCCGTCAAAAAAAAAACAAAAAAAACCAAAATAGGAATGCAGGATCAAAGAGAATGAATTTGCTAAATGCGTTTCTTTGTTGCAGGCCAGGCGCGTCGTGTTTACCGATTACAGAGCTGGTTTTTACCAGGGTAGAAAATTAACACCTGCCGCCAGCCAAATTCTGCTAAAAGCTGGCTGTGGTTTGTAAGTTTGCCTCCTCTACCAGACACTTTGGCAGGCTCGTTGTTTTTTGGATCTCGGTTGATGAAATTGTGGGAGTCGCCTGGTGTATTAAGTTTCAATTGTTATGTTTAAAAGTGTATTAAAATGTCTAAAAAAAACCGACTCGACGTATGTTACACGTCGAGTTTCCAGCAATTTTCAAAACCCGGAGAAATCTGTCATTTTATTCAAGCACGCGGTCCGTGTCAATGACGTACGTACTCTGTCATAAATTGACTTTCTATCCAGTTTTAAGCCACATTTTTGCGATACACTTTTCAGATCTTGGTTGTTTTTAACTCTATATTTTAACCGGATTAAGGGTTTTAGTCATCGGACGTGTGGATCTTAAAGGTCCCATATTACTGTCATTTTCAGATTCATACTTTTTTTGTATTTTCGGTTTCTAGTACAACATGTTTTCATGCTTTAATGTTTTAAAAAACACTTTATTTTTCTCATACTGTCTGTGTGAATATGCCTGGATTCACCGTCTGTCTGAAACGCTGGGTTTTAGTGCCTGTCTCTTTAAGACCCCCTCCTGAAAAAGCCCAGTCTGCTCTGATTCGTCAGCATTTCCGAGTCTTCCGCATCTGCGCTCTCTGTACCGTCATTACAGCCGGGGAACGACTGTTACAGTGAGCGCACACAACTTTCTGCATATATATAGTATAGTTGTGACATCACAACCTCACAGACGTCCTGACGGCTCGTTTAAAGGCACCGTTTCTGAATACGTGCTGTGTATTTCTCAGTGGATTTTGATACTTTCACAGTATTTATATAGCACCTAGACCTGCTTTATAATAAAAAACGACGTCTCGCTTTTTGCAGTGTGGGACCTTTAAGTTATCAGAGAAACGAGCTGAGCAAACGTCGGCTCGCAGACCTTCCGGGACATCCTTTTGTCCGCCGGAGAAACACTGATTTTTAACGTGACACTGCTTTTTTAACCACCTGGTCCGTTTGTTTCGGAGAGGAGGAGACCTCTGCTGATAATTCGGCTCCCTGTAAAAAAAACCTCCTGACCGATGAACGAGAAACTGACCGCAATGACGGCATTGTTTCGTCTTTTATTGTCGCTCTGATTGATCGACCCCTAGCGGCAGAGAATGACGTTTAAAGAGATAAGTCAAAGACAAAATAAAAAAGCCAGGGCATCTCGGCCCGGTCAGTAGTATCACCGTTACTCAGTCTGCTGCTGGCAGCAGTGTGAGCAGCAGCAGCCGTCTGTTGGCTGGCACAGTGAGAAAACACTCCGTCATGGCTGCTGCGGTGCTGAGTCGGCCTGCCCGGGCACGGCCAGTCACTCACGTGCATGCACGCACACACGCACACACACACACACACACACACACACACACACACACACACACACACACGTTAGTGAGATGCAGGGTGGTTCCTTTATCCAACAGCACATTCTTTCTAGACAGTGGCTCGTGGGTTGTGTGCATGTGCGTGTGTGCGTGTGCGTGTGTGCATGTGCGTGCACGTGTGTGTGTGCAAAAACAGGTAGTGTGTGTTATGAAGCATGGAGGTGAGCCTTGATTTCATACGTGATGCACGAGCGTGACATCAGCCGTATCATGTCAATAAGTGGCGTGATTAACCTCTTACCTTTCCTCTCTTTTTTTAGAGGGGGGGGGATATAAAAAATCAACAGTATATGCCACATTGCCATAATGATTATTATTATTATTATTATTATTATTATTAGTTACAATGATCCTTAAAGGAATGAAAACAGAAGATTATTTTTTGGTTGAACAAACGCTTTATTATAATTGAAGCATAAAACCATTTATTTAATGGAAGTATGTGTAAAAAGTCTCCATTTTGAAAATGAATAACTGTAATTAATAATAGAAAATAAATAAATACATTATTATTATTATTAATAATAATAATAATAATAATAATAATAATAATAAAATAATAATGAAATAAGATTTTTTATTTCAATACCATAGAAAAGCAAATGTACACGGTATGATTACTGTCAGTGTCTAAGGACTATATAATGGCCATTCTCATGCTCAGTTATGTCTCATAAGTTGTTGCACTAATTTTTCAGTTGATACAATTTGTTGCACAGATTTGGTGCTAAATGTAACCATTTTTATCCACTCGAGAATTTATAAAAATGGTCAAAAGTCCCATGAAAATACCACATTAAGACACCAAGACCTTGAGGAACACCACAGAAAAACTGAGAAATGCTGTGATTTGGTTTCAAAAACGTTGGACATTTGGAGATTGTAGGAAATTGCATTTTTCAGCGATTTGATGTCCTGGGTCTCTAGTTTGTGTTTGTAAAGTTTCATGAGGCTGTGATTATCCCAGAGGTCACTACAGGTCATTTTATACAGTG
>JAOVVB010064886.1:0-14200 GCA_028570985.1 Heterobranchus longifilis | reverse complement strand
TCTGAGAAACACCGACCCAACAATACAGATGAGCTGAAGGCTGCTATCAAAGCAACCTGGTCGTCAGTAATAATGTCTCAGCAGTGCCACAGGCTGATCGCCTCCATGCCACGCCACGTTCCTGCAGTAATTCATGCTAAGGGAGCCCAGACCAAGTATTGAGTGCATAAAACAGAAGTTGGACATTTCATTATTGTAAAAAATTTTTTTAGGAAAATTTTCAACGTTATTCACATTTTTTAGATGAACTAGTAAACACATGAACACACGTGCAGACTCACGCATGCATGCACGGTTGCTTGGGCGCTCATGAAGAAAATACAGTTTGGTTTGGTTAATGTTTTTCCTGTTTTATTCAATACTCCAGTTCCAATGCTCACTTCTGTTCATTCTGATCATTACTGTTTACACTGTAGACCAATTTAAGGTAAACTACAAGTATGATGTTAAGTTTACACACAGATAATTTAGAAGTGTACTTGCAATATAAAACACTATTAAACTAGTAGTTTCCTTAGAGCACACTTCAAAGTATACTTTTATGAACTAAAAAGTGGGCTAGAAGTATACAACTGATACTTGTAAGTTTACTCGTAGTATATTTTACAGTAGAAACACAGTAGAAAAGAAAACTTAAAAGTGAACTAGGTAAGTACAACAGCACTTACACCTAAAGTATATTTCAAAGTATATTTTTATAAACAAAGTATATATTTTTAATTGGGCCAATTTTAACCCTAAGAAGTGTTGAAATAGTACATTTACAAATATACTACTAGTACATTGATATTACTTTACTTAATACATACTGTAGGAAATATACTTAAGTTTACTTTATAAATAAAACTATATAATAAAACTTATAAATTGAACTTTAAGTATACTTTTTTGTAAGGGTTATCATAGAGACATAAAAAGTTAGCAAACATTTGAACTTTATCGTTGTACATTTATTCCTGTCAAAACATCAGAACCTGAGTTTCTTTACAATTTTTTTTTTAACATTGTAGCATGAATTTTATGATCAGGGCTGTAAATACTCCCTTATAACTAGTCATTTTAACTCATGTGAGCCTCCAGGGTCCTGCTGTCATGTAGAATGGGTAAGGATGAATTACAAAATGATTCTGTGTTAATAAACAACAGTAACGTGATATTTGAGCGTCTTTATGAGGCATGCTGAGAGTTTTATAGATATGACATCATACACACTTTTTAAAGTCACCTCCTCTTCTGAGACGGATTTCTTTTCAAAATTAAAGCGAGCCTTCTCTGCCATTTTTCTTTTCTTTTTTTAAGGTTGTCTAATCATTACTGTGTCTAAGGTTCTGTGCGGGTGTCATGCTCCAGTTGGCGCTGTAACGGTTTCCACGGCTACATAAAGAGCAGCAGCAACACCTTTCTCTCCTCAATGACTGGCACCTGATTGTTTGTTCAGGAAAACAGCTTTAAAGCTGAATTGTTAAGAAAATCGTTCTCGGATTTCGTTGGGTCATGAGAATGAAAGAGGAAATTCTCATTTGTCTCATTTTACCTGGAACTGGTTTACCAGGAAAAGCCACTAAATGTTGTAGTGGATGATTTTATTTCTGGGAGCGTTACACGTTCTTCCCTCTGATTTTCTCCCAGATGTTTAATGGTTGCCAATTTCCATCTGTCTTAGGGCCCTCGAGAAGGCCGCGTCTCTTCTAACTGCTGTTAACACAAAGCACTTTTCCTTTAAGTCACTTAAACCTCTGTCCTCTTCTGCTCTGAGACACCTCGGCCGGGATCGTCCCTCGACACAGACGCGCGGCCTTCTTTAAAACGTTTGCACCGTTCAAATGTTTTACTGCGGCTGAGAGTCAGAGCTTCCAGACTGATGTGACCCAAGAAGAGGTAAAGCTGTAACAACTAAAAGAAGCTAATAGGTCACACTCACCTCAAATACACAGACACACACACACACACACACACACACACACACACACACTCGTCCAAACAACCATGCTTGGTGTACTTTAATTCCAGAAATGGTTCCTGATCTATCCAGACATTTTCAACAGGCTTAGACACGGAATGAAGTTGGCTCTCTTGGTTCAACAGGGTTGTGGTGTGTGTGTGTGTGTGTGTGTGTGTGTGTGAGAGAGAGAGAGAGAATGGTTGAGAAACTTTCTGTTTTTCCACAGTGCCAGGAAATAGCTCCTTTAACTCCTGGGCAGATTATAAGAGCGCATTCTGCAGACATTAGCCTGCCAGCGAGACGCCACATAGCTCTCCGTCTCGCGTCATAGCCTCAGAAAAAGAAGTGAGCAGGGCTGTGTGGGTTTCAGGAACCGGGCATTTTTTTTTTTTTTTACTTTACACTTTTAATAAAATCTGTGAATATGTGAATAAGTATAGGAGAGACACATGAATGTTGTTACAGAGATGGAGAGGGACAGAGACATTAATGTGTGGGACTCTGGGTTAAATTGGTTAACCATTTATCAATCCTAGAGCAGACCCTGAGCTACTGGATAAGCACTTTCCATTCCTGTTTTTTCTTCCTTTTTTTCCCCTCCCTTGTTCAGATGCCTGCCTGAGTGTCAGGTTACGGCTCGGCCCTGCCTCGCAGAAACGTCCCGGTTCATGTCGAAATGTCCAGACTGGCACACTGTAAGTAAAGTGAGTTCACTAGTTCTTACTACTTATTACGTTAAGCTCCAAAGCAGATCCTAGCTTGATTTTGTCACGATCCAAACACGCAAACCTGAAGGCCCGAGCATTGTCACATTTAACTTGACACTGACTTGCACTAGAGCGAGTACAGTGTCTCGCTAACATGTCTAACAGGTTAAATCAGATGAGGGTTTTTTTTCCCATCGTTGAGCCAGCAATTAGTTTCACTAGAGCACTACGGAAAAAAAATTCATGCCATACAAACTTCATCTGTCAGAGAGAAACAGAGAGAGAGACAGAGAGACAGAGAGAGACAGAGAGAGAGACAGAGAGAGAGACAGAGAGACAGATACAGAATGAGAGACAGAGCGACAGACAGAGAGAGACAGAGAGACAGACAGAGAGACAGAGAGACAGACAGACAGAGACAGATACAGAGAGAGAGACAGAGAGACAGACAGAGAGAGAGACAGAGAGAGAGACAGAGAGAGAGAGAGAGAGAGAGAGACAGAGAGAGAGAGAGAGAGAGTATCTGGCTTTAACACCCCTGTCTGCTGTCTGTGGCATCGAGGCTGCTGACACGCTGACATCAGAAAGTCAAGCGCTTCACCTGAACGCGTTCTCAAGTGCCCCATAAACCCTCAGGACACAGAGCGATGCAGTAATTAACAGCCGTACGTGCTGAGGAATAAAACACAGCATGGTGCGCTGTTACAGAAAGACAATCCACAACATGATGTGACGTCACTGGGACGTAGTCGGTTATTTAATTTGTTTCATTCATCTTCATCACAGTTGCTTGACAAGTAAAATTATTATATGATATTGTCTTTTTTATGCAGAATGCTGACACTGGAGACTCCTTCCATCCAATTCAAATTCTAATGTACAATGTATGATACACAGTGAAATGCTTATACGAGCGCCCGTGCCCTAAAAAGAAGTATTTCTCTGCAAGAATAAATTTGACCAGCAAACAATGAATAAAAAAAGAGAATATACGTACTGTATATTCGACTAATATTAGAAAAATGAAAATATGAAATAAAAGAAAATTTTCAACTATAGAAAACCTAAAGCTGAAAAATGTACAATACCGTATGTACAAGGTTGCTAATGAAATCGAAATGTCTGCGGTGTTAAGAGTACCAGCGTCATGTCACATCTTCGTGCAGAAAACTTTCACCACATCAAAGATTAGGGTTTTTTTTTTTTTCAAAATTATGGTTCACCATCTGTATTACCATGTTTGCTGTTACTATAGAAATGGTAACCCACACTGACAAGCAGGAAGTAAACAGACACATGAAAGTTTTATGATAGGATGTGCTCGCCAGTATGTTTCAGAGCAAGGTTTAGTTATTTTACACGAACATGATTAAAACATGAGCGCTTGTTTCGCCAACTTACAGAACAAAAAGAGACTTGCCTGTGTGTGTGTGTGTGTGTGTGTGTGTGTGTGAACTGTACACGCGATCGTTCAACAGCACCACTTGCACGCTACAGGAACTCAGCTGGGACTTATTGGCACACCCGCTGTACAGTCCTGACCTCGCTCCGAGACGTTTCCCCTGAAGGAGTTCCTGGGAGGCCGGCGTTTCAGACGTGAATCAGACAGGCGGTCCAGCATCACGGCTCCATCGTTCTGAGAAAACTTTCTACCTCGATGGGGTCCAAGCACTAGTGAAACACTGGGATAAGTGTCACCTCTTAATCAGTCACCTCTATGCTGTGATGTTCGATCGCCTACTTACCTCTCGGCTCTAATCAAACCCCACACCGCACCACGTTCCCTCCGATCCTCCAGCACTGCTCGGCTGGTCCCACCAAAGGATCGCTCAGTGATCAGGGAAGACGCGCGTCTAGACTGCTGTTTTCTGTTCTGCCTACTAGGTGGTGGAATGAACCTCCTCTAGATATCCGTACAGTCGAGTCCAGTGAGTCGAAAATGACAACTAAAGACCTGTTTCTTCAATATTTGAAAAAAAAAATCCTTCCCAGCAGTGTGTGACTGATGGTACTTCATTAGTAACCCAGTGTAAAGATCTATTCAAGATGGAAACTTCAAAGCACTTTTGCAAGTCACTCTGGGTAACAGCGTCTACCAATTGACTAAATGTAAATGTGAACGTGATGTGAACAATTTACCCGCTAATCTTCTGGTTTAAACCCGACTTCCTGATCTGGCACCTAGCGAGGTCTTAGACGTCGTAACGCACATTAGAGAGGTACAAAAGGAAAGCGTTCGCTTTATAGAGATTACGAGTTCCAATCGCGATGACGCTGAGGCCGTGCATGCCTGGGGGTCCTAGGGGGCAGATTGTGTGTAGTTCCAGGGGGCGGGAAGGGTGAGGTAAAGGGTTGACGTGCTCACTCCCTCGTGTTAATCACAGCGCCCGTGGTTGACCGTAGACGCCTGTATGAGCTCACACAGGCAGAAGAGGACAGAGATAGAGGTATAACTCACTTAAAGGAAAAGCGCAGAGTGTTAACAGGAGCTAGAAAAGACGCAGCTTATTCGACAGAGCCCTAAGACGGATGGAAGTTGGCAAAGACTGAAAATCTGGGAGAAAATCAGAGGAAAAAAACGTGTAACGCTTCCAACAAATAAATCATCCACGTCAACATCCAGCGTCTTTTTCCAGGTAAAAGACCGAGACGAATGAGAGTTCTCTCAAACCAACGCGATCCTCTTAACACTTCATACATTATTAAAGCCCCTCTGGCCATGACTCCAACAACACACCACACACTAGTCGTGCAGGTTTAACGTCGCCATGGTTACGGTGGACGGACCTGGGTGAATCCCGAGCTGAGTGATCCTGTATTTATCTAAACCCTGGCAGGTTTGTTTTGGTGGATCTGGAACACTTCGTGCTGAGAACTTCTACACGCCATCACACTGTGACTTCAAATAAAATACATCAACATCCTGGAACACCTCCTGACTCTCAAACCGTTTGAAATCTGCGTGTTGGATCCGTGCAGAAAGGACGTCTACGGCCACGGCTCCATTCCAACGGCCAGGAGCGCACCGTCTATAAACCACTGACCCTCTGAATTCTTCTTCCTTTCTCTCCCTTTCAAACTTCTCTTCTTTTTACTTCCTTTCACTTTTATCTCAATTATCGTTCTTCTATTTTCTTCAATTTGTTCTCTTTCTTTTTTAACTTTTTGTCATTTTTGTTTGTTTGTTTTTCAACCTTTAATTTCCTTTTTTTCTTTTTGTCCTCTTTCTTTCTCTCCAACTTTTTTCTTTCAAACATCAATCTCACATTTTAATTTTTCTTTCAAACTTTCATTTTTTATTCTTTTTTCAAATATCAATTTCTCTTTTTTCTTTCTTTCTTAAACTTTAATTCCTTTCATTGTTTTTTTCATTTAAAACTAATTACTCTCTTTTTTAAAGACTTTTATTACTTTCTCTATTTTAAACTTCCATTGCTTTCATAAATTTTTTCTTTCAAACTTCCATTTTTCTTTCTTTTTCAAATATCCATTTATCTTTTTATTTCTATCTTAAACTTCCATTCCTTTCATTGTTTTCTTTTAAAGAAATTTCAATTTTAAGTTTTTAAATTTTTATTTCAAACTTCATTTGATCTTTTTCCTTCTATTTCTTTCTTACCTAGAATTCAATTCCTTTCCTTCATTCCTTCCTCCCATCTTTCTTCTTTCACTACCTATTTGTCAATCTTCCACAATTCTTTCTCTCCTTCTCACTGGTCCTTCTTTGCTGTTTATTCAGTTGCGTCACTGGTTTTCACTCAGAACGATAAAACCCTCACTGTTAGTTGATGATGATGATGATGATGATGATGATTAGACTAAATTATTAGACTCGGTGTAGAAACGCGTTGATTCCTCGCGCGGTTGTAAATCCCGCCGCTAGCTCAGTGCGAGTGACGCAGTTAAAGACAGAAGGAGGTTCAATGTCAGTTTTACACTGGTTTATACACGACACTGTTCTTCATCAGCTACCTGAAGGCCGATTCTCACAGTGAAGCGCGGGGACTCCACCGGGTACACGGGCGTGGTCATGACCGTCACCTTCAGCTGGGGAACAGAGAAGCAAGGTTTAAGTAAATGATATGATAATGAAAAAACCAGGACAGTTAGGTATGTGTGTGTGTGCGCATGTGTGCGCATGTGTGTGTGTGTGGGTGTGTGTGAAGGGAGAACTCGAAAAAGCCCTGAGGTCTCATCTGACCAGCACATGATCGTCTGAGCTGCTTACGTTCCTCGAGCTGCAGCGGCCTGAAGACCAGCAGAAGGCAAGGAGTCGTTAAACCTCGGCGCTTTACTCGCGATACCGAGACCATGACGCGGATATCAGCCGCGAGACAGATTATTATGGAAGGGACGGAGGGCAGTTAAAAACGAACGCACAAAAGTCATGCGATTCACAACGTGCATCACAAAGTAGTGAGTATAATCACATGACATTACGTTTAAAAGGAAAAAACAAAAAAGAATAAAGAAACATATTACTATATGAATCCAAAACAGCAATTGGAACAACAAAACACGCACACTCACAAAAGATTAACCAGAAACAAACATCTATTTAAGTTTTTATTTTTAATTTACTGTAGAAAATATCCTATTTTGTCTCCATGCGTTCTTCCCTAAACGTACAATAGAAATAAACGTTTTTTAAACAAGCTTTTAAAGCGTCCGTGTCTTTATTTAGACCGTTTTTGCTTTTCAGCGTCTTCAAACCCAGTGTTTTTCTTATTTAACTTGTGTGTAATTGTCTCTTTTTATTCAGGCATCTCTGGTGCTTATTACTTATTTTCTTTCTTCCAGACGGTCTTAGGCGTTTGATAAATCTGACACCAGAAGACACGTGGACACGTCTGGGGAAGAATGCGATGTCTGATCACGGCAGTATAAGCCAGAATTTGCTTCCAATGGACATTTTTTTTCGTATTTAACCAATTACAATGCGTTCCTCCCCGAGAAGAGCCTTGGGAAAGTCAAACTCCCACAAGACGGAGAAAAGCAAACCTTCATATATTTGGCTGAGGCTGAGCATTTTTCTTTTATCACATCACACAGACTCGTACAGAAGCTGGCAGGAGGGTTCGGGGGGGGAAAAAAAAAAGCAAACAAAGAAGTCGTTCAGGTCCAACGCTGGCATTTCTGCACACAAAGCTTCAGGTGACGTACGGAGGATAAAACATCAAGGCTGTAACCCAACAGCTGGCCAGATGCAGAGGTATTCTCTCTATTAGTCAATCCTGTGGTCCTACACAGCTGGATCGACCACACACACACACACACACACTCACACACACACACTCACACACACACACACACACACACACACACACACACACACACACACACACACCGGATTAAAGCTCTCTGGACACTTTGCTTTTCCAGAAGCCAGGCTGCTGGGTGTGTAACTCAAACCAGGGTGTGTGTGTGTGTGTGTGTGTGTGTGTACCAGCCAGGTTCAACTCCAATTTAAGTAGGACATGGTGAGACCTGAGAGTCATGTGAATGTGGACATGCACCATCAGGCTGGGTCACCTTCTCACACTCACACACACACACACACACACACACACACCATACATACACACACAAACACACACAGCAGGTTCTACGTGGGGAGAAAAAAACAGTTTGAAATGCAGTGTGTTATTGCTGCGCAAGTTACTGAATCTGACAGAAACCGAACCTAAGTTACTGTATTTACTGTTCATTTTGTTCTTTTTTTATTAGATCTTAAAGACTTTTATATAAAATGAAATATAAAAGTTGCTAGTTAAAAATACTGATATTAGCTGAAAATAACATGCTAAAACACCAACCAAAGAAAATCTAGAAACACTGAGGAACTTAGCTAAAGTGTTGCGAAAGTAAAATAAGACAAACAAGAAATGAATGTAATAAACTTAACTTTAGTGATATAAAGTAACACCTGGTGATAAACTAACTAACATAAACTAAAAACAAAACAAAACTACAAACTAATTAAAATCTAGTATTAAATGTATTAGAATTACAATTTTGAAGTATTTTTAACAAAATAAAAGCATTTTTAAAAAACTAAAAAAAAACTAGGCAAACTGCAAAAGTAAAGAAAATAAAAACCAACTGCTAACTTATGTTTGTTACTCAAACTAAAAACTAGAAAATGTTACCAAGTTTAATACATTATTACTATTTATATATATATATATATATAATTTGATTTTTGTAGCATAAAATTATGTAGTGTGTTACTCTTACACAGGGTTCCTTTAACAACTTTGTGCTTTTATAAAATTGTAACAGAAATGACTCGGGTTAAAAAATATAAAGAAAAAAATACAGAAATATAAAGCTAACAGTTGAATTTTACAAAACTATACCGCTTTATCCTGTATTCAGGGTCACGGGGGCCTGGAGCCTATCCCAGGAGACTTAGGGCACGAGGCGGGGTACACCCTGGACAGGGTGCCAATTCATCACAGGGCACACACACATACACACAATTACACACACTACGGGCAATTTGGGAACGCCAGTTAGCCTAACCTGCTTGTCTTTGGGAGTACCCCGGAGTACCCGGAGGAAAGCCACCAAGTACAGGAAGAACATACAAACTCCATGCACACAGAGACGAAAATCATGCCTGGCCGGGAATCGAACCCTGGATGTGCAAGGCTACAGTACTAACTTCAATTCTGAAATCATTTTCTATCTTCTGAACTTCTTAACCACTGTCTGTCTTTCATCACTGTTAAAGGCAGTTAATTGTACTTTTTTAATACAGGGCATTTTTTCCTCTCTTCTCTCTTCCATTTCTTTCTACTGATCACTTTTATTTTTTTTATCTCTTTCATTCTGTATATCTTCTCTTAGCAGCCATAGCAAATGGATTAGAGCAGTATTAATAAATATGCTGCCAGTTCCTATTTGTTATACCATCAACTCATCACACATCGTTAAATGAAAAAGGTTAAAGTTTTTATATCAGTGTAGGGTTTCTTGAAATGCAGGCATCCTGGAGGTCTTCTTCATGCGTGCGTAACAGAGAAACTCTTACAGTGTTATGCATGGGCTTATATAATGTACATTAACTGCAGGAGTTGCCCTGGTTACAGAGAGGAAGAAGGCTTTGACCAACCTGTGAATGACTTAGGAAAATGTGTCATAGAGTGTGTGTGTATGTGTGTGTGTGCCGAGTTGATCATTTAATGGTTTAAAATAAATGTGCTGACGTGGGTGGATCCTCAAGCGCAGTGGAATTTTCAAACATACCCTAGACCCCCTCCTAGCTGGCCCTTTTGAATGGAATGCCTTTTCATGCCATAGGGAAAACTCAGGTATTTGGGCCTCAGTAGTATATTATCTTAATATGTCCTCTGGGTGAAAGCCATGTCGATGTGTGCATTTTCATTATGTACATTGCATGTCCAGCTTACATTCCTATGCTCTCCGAAAACCTGGAGGTGACAATAAATTTTCTCTTTATGTCAGTCGAGATGCAAATAGTGAAATAATAGAAACAGGTACAGAGAAGAGTTCTGAATAAATGTCATTCTTGTACTGTTGGCTGAAGGGTGGTGAGTCAAGCCAAGCTGCACATGGAGAAAAAGCACTCATGCCATGGTTGCTCAGTCGAAATGAAAGGTTGCATCCCTGAATTATCTCTTTTTAACCAGTCACTGATTTTTCGCAGAAGTCACAGTTCTTCCATGTTCTTTCAAATTACTTAACAGCATATTCAAGTTCATGGTTCAGAAGAATATTTGAATAACTGAAACCCTGTTCCTGAAGTCTTCTGATAACTCCCTGGTCTTCATGAAAAAGAAAAAAAACTCTGGGGTCTTACAGGAGCAGGGGAGTTTTTACTGAGCTCATATCACACATTAGTCACACACACGTGAATTCCATTTAAATACTTATGTGGTACTGTGGCTGGGTGCAGCAGAACTGTGTGTGTGTGTGTGTGTGTGTGTGTGTGTGTGTGTGTGTGTGTGTGTGTGGTGGGGGGACGACACTAACTGCATGCAAGCACTTTTACATTTATTCTTTATTCAAATCTTGCTATTTTGCCCCAACCCCCCACTACCCCCACATACACACGCTCTGTATATATATATATATACTGTAGCTTAATGGGGTAAATCCTATGCAAGACAGTATACTTTTCCAGCTAAAGAAAGAAGCAGCGCTCAAAGAAAGAGCAAGGGCTGGTTTGTGATGCACTTCAAGATTAGTATTGCTGGCCCTCTAACTGCAAACACTTCTCAGTTGTTCAATTATTCATGTTAATTTTGCCCCTATCTACCTAAAATGGCTAATTTGCATTAAGCTTACACAACCCTCAAACCAACAGAACCTAATTATTTTAACGATAAACTTAGGCTACATTTCCAAGTAATGGATCCACCCAAGATGTAATCTATAAGTCAGTTAGCCAAAAGCAATAACGCAGTTGTCTTCAAGGAATCTATCGGCCAACGAAATTAAATATAGTCATAAACAAACAAACAGAAAAAATTTTTTCATTTAGTTTGTCATGTTTTTAAAGCAACATACATCGGCAGCAGATCCTTCGCAGGCCCTCGATGGATCAGACCTGTTCGTCCGGCACATCCCATGGGTGCTTGATTTGACTGGAATCTGGGGAGTTTGGAGGCCAGATTGGTGGAGTTGAGCTTTGTGCCTCTGCGGGGCGAGTTGTGGTGCTCTGGCTGTTCTGGTGCCTTTCTATCATCTCCAGCATTGCCTTTTTTTGGTGATTTGTGCTGCATTGGCTTTTCTGTGGGATCAGACCAAACGGGCTGGCCTTAGTTCCCTGTGGGCATGAGTGAGTCTTGGGTGCCAACTATTCTATGACCAGTTCACCTAGTGGTTGTGTTGATGATATGGCTGATCAGTATATAGAGTAGCATATTGGCATCGCACCTCAAGGGTTCGGGTTCAAATCTCTTGTCCTGTGTGTATGGAATTTGCGTGGAGGCCATTGACGTGTGATGTAGGTTGATTGGTGTTTCCAGATTGCCCATAGTGTTTGAGTGGGTATGTGAATGTGTGTGCTTGTGGCCTCTGATGGGTTGGCACCCCATCCAGTATTAAGCTCCCTGAGATAAGCTCTAGGCTCCCTGTGTCCCTGCACAGGATAAATGGTGTATATGGCTGGATAGTTGGATATATGGATATCACATTGCTCTTTTCTTCCCCAAGGCCTTTTAAAAAATATCAGGGTGAAGTGAAATGACTCATGTCATCTCACCCTCAGTCAGATTATCAGTCCCCATTCACATATAGACATAGCAATTGTTTTCCCTTGTGTCACTGTATAACATTACATCACATGGATCTTTATAACTGCACCCATCACCCATCATTGAGATTTTTTTTTGCTTCTATTAGAATATACTGAGATCTGCCTATAGCTTTCTATATAAGATTAATAATCTTATTAAACTAATAAGATTAGTTTGTGCTATTATGCTTGTAATATATTTTACTTTTTACATGACAATTTCATAATGAAATGATTCTTTTTCATTCACTTGAATGAACATTATGTTACAAATCATTTCAGTGGACAGAAGGAAAAACAATCTGTCTAATCTTCTATTGAGACAAAAAAATCATTATCTTCAGTCAGCAAACAGCACAAGTATTCGGATCAGACACAAGGACAAAAAATACTATGTAACTGTAATTAGAGACAGTTTCGGTCTTAGCTCATCTGTTCATCCATTCAGATTGTATATGTTATTTATTCAACCGTGCAGTCCAGTGAAGCTTAGCCCAATCTCCCAGCTCCCTTATGTAGAGAGAAGAGTATTATAATCAAAGCATGCATTATTCATCTGCAACATTTCTGATTCTCATTTTTGTACATTTGCTTCACTTATAATTTTTTTCAACTTACATACAGTACTGTACATACTGTATAACTGAAAAATGCATAGATCTTCTTGTATCTGTAAGTGTAGGAGGACATTTACAGAATTTAAAATGGAAATGCCTTTGGTGTTGAATTCTCTCTGTTTTTCTCTGTGTCTAACATACATACACACACACATACTGTACAACACAGCTCTTTGTAATCACATCCTGCTTGAGTTGTCCCAGGTATAATGAAAGACTTGGGTAAAACACTGTTTATTTAGACCTCTATTCTGTTTTCCATTTACTGTATAAGCCTAAACTTAAATTACTTTGGTCTTTTAAAAGCTGACAGACTAAAGAACATTGAGCTAATAGTCTTTGGCGTAACCACTTTACAACCTTATTTTATAAGCATTGACACTCTCTAGTCATGTTTTTTTTATGATTTATGAAAAAGCAAATTGCACATTGATTACGAAACTAGCTAACCATTCAGGTGTCCAAAAAAAAGACAGTGGTAAATAACAGAGTGCTTTGTGTACAATAAGTAGGAGGTGATTCAGGACTCCTCGGAACTGATGAATAATTAAAGTTGATTAGACACACAGTTGGTCCTGCAGTAAGTTTTTTTGTTTTCCTTAGGCTGTAGCTAACAGTTATTGTTTTAAACTGTAAAAAAACTTTCTTCCAGTTAATTACTTTTCCTGAATAAATATCCACTTTTATCAGATAAAAAAAAAACCTACTGTGCTAAAATACAAATTAAGAATCGCAAATGTAACAAATATCAATTCTTAAACATCTAAATGAAGCTTAAAAAAATTAAAAACAAAAATGTTTTATTTATGCATTAATTTAATAGTTAATTTATTTGTGGGTGCATTTACTGCAAGCAAATTGTAATGACTGTAAGTTAGGCAAAAGTATGTGTACAGTACAATGTAGATGAATACATACAGTAGGTGAGTCACACCTTACCTTCTATAGGTATTGTCTATACCACTTTAGCCAGTATAGAGGGGCATGGGGGGGACTGAAGCCTATATGGGAGACTTTGGGCACGAGGCGGGGTACACCCTGGTTGGGGTGACAATTTATTAAATGAGTCACAATCTATTTCTTTAAATAAGTTTTTTTTTTTTTTTTTTTTAAATAAAAGCCTTTATAAGGGCACTGTACACAGGAAAAATACTACATTCTTTACAGTCTTGTGCAAAAGTTTAGGTACCCCTTGATAAATAACAGATTTTGGTGATTTTTTAATTGAAAAGATGTTAACACAGTCTCTCTTGGAAATGAAAAAAAAAATGCACAATATTTTCAGCAAACATTTATGCATAGATACTTCTTATGCCATAAATTGAACAAAAATAAAAACATTATTATGGCACTGTGCAAAAGTTTGGGCACCCTAAAAGTTACAGAGTCTCAGATTCTTTTTACAAGGTTTCAGACCGTAATCAGCTCATTAGATCTGATCCATGGCAACAGCTTTTATTAGTAAATGCCAATTTCAAGATGAGATCAGGAAGACCAAGAAAACTCTTAGAGAGAACTGTTTGTATGCTGGTCAGAAAGACAAATTAAAACCCCCATTTGACTGCAAAAAAAACCTTCAGGAAGATTTAGCGGACTCAGGAGTGGTGGTGCACCGTTCCACAAGACCTTCATGGAAGAGTCAGCAGAAGGAAACCTTACCTGCGTCCCC
>JAOVVB010064860.1:0-14200 GCA_028570985.1 Heterobranchus longifilis | reverse complement strand
AAAACGTTAAAATCTCTGAAGCTTGTGTTAACCACAGACCTTATTTCAGACGTCTCAACAAAAACACATTAAAAAAAAACACTGACTTCAAGACGAGGGAACAGGAAGTGCTAACATGCTAACTCATTTCTGCGTTTTGAAACTACAAACTGACATTTTGCATGAAATAGATTTAAAATGATGTTTTTGTGCCACACTTATATTATAATATATTTTGATTCTATCTTTTAGTACCTGTCCCCCAGTGAAGGTCCTTGCTGATCGCAGCTCCTCTGCAGGTCCTTTATGAGTGAATGAGGAAGGGAACACATCCCCTGTTTTAACATTTACACCTGTGCAGAAACAGACAATAAATTAGAAGTCACATGCCATGAAAGCATTGCTCTCACTTTGTAGCATATTCATCACTTACCTATTCCATATACTACAGGCCTGTGAGTTCCATCAACAACAATGTCATTCATTTCTACAAAAACAGAGAGCAGAAGGGTTAATTGGATGAAAGCGTGGCTGGTAGAATATTTCTGAACAATATTCAAGCCGGTATCAAAGTTACCTGTGATGCAACATGTTTCCAGATGAATATCCTCTTTCTGTTTCTGGAACGCTGCTGTAAAGTAAAAAGGGTCATTCTAAGTGTTACAAAGCTCAAACGCTGCCAGCGTAATATTACAATGACACACAAGGTCATTTGAAAGACTTTACCCAGTATGTTAAAGCTGAGTTTGTGGGATGTTTTTGACTCATCGTTAAATCCCCCAGCAAGATGGTGCTCAAGTCTGCAAAATGGAAAGCAAATTAAAGGATGTGCATGTTTATTATGCATGTTTATTTGAGTGTCTTACGCTTGGGCGATATCACGGTATTACGGTATATCAGGGTATTTAGAAATTCAGATAGTACGAATTTCAATACCGTCAGAAATGCAGACTCTATACAGAGATGCTGTATCGTGTGTGTATTTGCGTTACTCGCGTAACCGCCAGTGCGTCGCTTTAGGCACCTACAACGTTTCTTTCATCAACCATGATGGAAATAATGACTAGAGTTTTGATCCGTCAATATTTCGTGACACAAACATTTTTTTTCCACACACAAATTCCGTCATATAGCGGTAAAATGGCAAGACGGTGTGAAGGTATGAAAAAATAGTTACCGCCCTCCGCCCAAGCCTTGTGTGTTTCGTACCTGCCCTCCTTACTGACGTTACTCAGTGACATCACAGCTTTCACAAGGAGCGGGACTTCAGACCAGGTGCTGGAACCATCACAGTGAGCAAGGCAAACAGCTCCACTTCCTAGGGAATAATAAAGCATAGCAGATATTAAAAATGTAGTTCATGCTACATGCACAGGCAGAATAATGCACACAGTATGAATCTAATGAAAGGAATGTTACCGGTGTGTCGCAGCACAACCAAATGGCAGGTGGTGGCATCACCAGATCCAATTACTGAAACAGAGCCTGTGATAGATAGGTAAGACAAAAAGCATGTATTATCATTAAGTATTGTGGCTGAAATTACTGCATTAAAGATTACTGAGGCTTCCACTGGTGGAGACATTCTCTCAATTTTAAAGGACTGTCCGTCACCAGACCTGAGGGTACATTTGTCTAGCTTTTCACAGCAATACATCTATGTAATTCATATATAATTCATAATAACCTTTGGGTGCACTGAGAAAAGAGAAGGGTTGATATTTCGATGCTCTGCTCCAATCATCTGGCTTTACTTACTGTCTGCTGGTGTTGTTGCAGCAAACTCTCTTTGCTGGACATACAAGAGGCACTTTGGGTCGACATCAACAAGTGGCTTGGAGCGAAACGTTCTTGCATTTTCCTGTGACATGAGGATAAAAATAAAATGTATTACTCAAAAGAAGGACTGTGAATCTGTTGCACTGAAACCAAAACACTATCAGGCTATGGTATTCATTAGTGTTACTGCATTCACAGTTATTAATACAGACTGTTAACCTTCATCTTTAGTCATATTATTATTTGACAACATAATTTAGTTTGATAGTTGTCACAGAGAAGGGAAATGTAGCCTTACCCTTATCTTTCAACTGGTGAAAGAAAGGACTCACTGGATCGCTCAATGTATAAAAACAATAATAAACACCCCTTATATGTCAAAATAATTAAAGAAGTCAGAAGTCATTAGGAGTTTCAAACATTTGTCAATTAAGTCAGCTATCGGGTGTATTTTAGTTCCATTTTTTTTCTCATTCAGTATGTTTTGTAATTTTATTTAGGGCACACGGACGAAATGTACAATTAGTTACACTTCTTTAGATGTAACAAAAAATAATGATCCCTGACTGATTTGCGTCTGCCACCACATGTCACACCCAAATTCATTCATTCAACCTTTAGCATTAACCGCCTGTCTGTCTGTAATAGAGTGGTTACTTAAAGAAAAGTACTGTTAATTGCTGACAGTTTCTCAGCAAGCTAAATTTAGCCACACTTTCTGGAAACAAACCTGTAAATGTGGATATTTGTCGAACAGTTCCGCTGTCGAGCTTATGCGGCCAAGTCCTCTATTTTGAATTAGCAACGGCATTTCCTTAAGCGAGGTCCAGTTTAAAACCAACTGGTTATCATACTACCGGTATTATAAAGACCAGTAACATCACATATCGTATTAACCGCAAAAACCGCAAAAAACAGTGCATCGGGTTAAACCCATGGTTAAACCAAACTGGTTGAACTTCCGTCTTTCTTCTTCTACGGTTTCAGCTAAAAGAGGCTCGTTTTTGACACACCGCCACCAACCGTCAAAAAGCACGAACACGTACACGAGTCAAATTCACCATCATTACTTAGCAAACATTTGTACGTGGCTTCCGGTCTATCGAAAGGAAGCTACGTAGAATTACTAGTTGAAGTTACGTCGCCAAAGAAGGCAGGAAGGAAGGTGCGGAGCGGTTGTTTACTAGCTAACCTAGCGAACTCGCTAACCTACGTGACGCATACAACAATTGTTTACCAAATTCCGTATTAAGCGTTATTTTCGTCTAATATACATAGTTTTGCAAGCGTAAATAAATTGCGCATATTTTTTGCCGTTTCTAACAGCGCACAGTACGCAAACAAAGTGGTGCCGAACGTTAAAGCGTACGTTACAAATATTGCGGAGAGACTAGTTTACTTTTTTTCGACAACATGAGAGGAGGTTATGGAGACAGAGACAGAGACCGTGGACGAGACAGGTAAGTTTGTAGTTCATAATATGGAAACAACACATACATATATTAAACACCACATGGCTGCTGTGAGACTGTATTCTCTCGATAAATGCAGCACGAAAGCAGAAAAGCTCAACCCTCCTCAAGGAAGGCCTCTCTCTAGTCTCGGCAGCTTGTAGTTACTTTCACTGCAAACATTGCACTGGTTAAAGGTCATGCCATCACCAAAGTCTGTAGACTGGAGCACAAACGTTTACCAAAATTAGTTTGTTTCTTTTACAGGAGGGTGAAAATTACACAGTGAATTTAATAGCCACAGTCATCATAGTTAGCTGTATCAGTTATATATAGGCCTATGGTGAACCCTGCGGACCCACAGACAACACTCAGCTGAAAATCGTCACACTAATTGGTTGCACAAATGTGATATTTTGTATTTGGCTCTGCATATTAGAACACAATTGTAACATTTTAACGAACACATGCAAATAAGTAGGTCAAGGTGTATTTGTGCAGTACCTAACTTCATTACATAATTGCACTTATAATAAAAAGATATAAGAATCTAAGGATGGGACAATAAAAAACAGTTGATCCTGATGAATTTCCATTATCAGGATAATCGTGAATATCCTCATGAATTGACTGCAGTTTACTACAGTGTCCTATCTGTGATGCAATAAAAAATATTTGTTTCTTAAAAAAAGTCACAAAGTTTCTTTAAAAAAAAGCTGTAATGTTTTGAGAAAAAAGTCACAATTTTATGAGAAAAAAGTTAGAATGTTTCAAGAAAAAAAGTCACAACAAAGCAAAATGTAAGGTAAGGTGATCCCAGTGTGTTTTAGTGCTGTTTTAAGAGTTTTATTTAGTTGATTATCAGGATAATATTGCAAATCGCAATTATTTTGGCCAGGATAATCATGGCATGAAATTGTCATATTATTGTCCCATGCCTAGTAGTGCACAACACACAATTTAATAATCTGCAAGTTCTGGTCTAGAAGTAGAAGTGTTTCTTTATGGTCTTACTGAAAGACGGACGTTTCTCCTGGCACTTTGTCAGTATTTATAACATGCTAATGTATAAAAATAAACTTCCATTCTGGGCTCACAGTGGAAGTGGGAATGTAGCCTGTAATGCATTTTTAGCTTGTGTCATCCTCTGTGTTGTTGTGCTTTGTTGGCTGTTTGCCCGTGTGTACCTGTGTGTGTTTATGAGGGATGTGTGTGTCTGTGTGTGTGTGTGTGTACACGTTTGTCCTGTTTCCCCCTGGCTGACCTTGCTCCTGTGACGTGACTGCAGAGAGAGGCTGGCTAAATGAGACATGCATAATTCAGGCTTTCACTATAACACTGCCGCAGTTTTTCTTTTTTTTTTTTTTAGTCCTGTCACTTTGCTGCAGAATGAAGGAATAAAAAGGGAAATTGAGAGAAGCAGGGGATTCAAACACTAGCGTTCAGCTTTGACATGAGGTTTATGAACAAATCACAAGCCAAACCACACTTATTTGCCCACACACAGTGCATGTGGTCAAACATTTATGTTGCAAGTTTTAAGTGTGTGTTTTTGGCTGGGATCGTTACTTGTTTAGTAGCATGCCCTATTTGAGCCATAACCTAGTTGCAAATACTTTGGAAAAAGTTTGTCATACTATAAAAGGGTTTTAAATGTACAATTGTTATCTTGATATTAGGCATGGGACAATATGGAAACTTCATGCGACGATTATCCTGGCCAAAATTAATTCACAATATCATCTTGATAATACGCTTAAACCTCTTAAAGCACACTGGAATCACTTTACACTACATTTTGCTTTGTTATGACTTTTTTCTCAAAACATTTCGACTTTGTTCTCGAAACACTACGGCTTTTTCTAGATACATTCCAACTTTTTTCTCGAAAGATTCAGACTTTTTTCTCAAAACATTACAGCTTTTTTCTCTTTTTTGTGTTTTTATCGCGATCCATGATCAAATCGATTGTTGTCCCATCCCTACTTGACATTATTGGCATATGATACTGTTAACTTGGGGTTAAACATGCTCATTTATAATGATTTAACAAGTAATCTCTGTGTGTGTATTTGTGTTCTGTCCTAGGAGTACTATTGAAGAGGCCTATGCCAGGTCTATGACCAAACTTGCCAAATCAGCTGGCAACTTTTCTCAGCTTGGGTGAGTGTCAACAGCTTTTGTTGTTTTCTGAAGAAAGGGTTCCCATGCATCCTGGAAAACAGTTGACCAATTTTCCAGTCATGGAAAACACATGGGAAATTAGAGAAAAAGTCAAATGTCCTGGAATCTTGTGTTGTCCTGGAAAATTATTTCACCATTCTCCTATTTTCCCTTAGATGAAAATGAACTACAGAGCTCCGTGAAACGACTTAATGTTGCCATCTGAAAGGGCAAAGTTATGTCATCAGATCATATTAAATGGTAGTTTATGGATGAGGGTGTTTTGAATAGGCTTTTGTGGAAACGCTGTGAATACAGCCCCAAGTCACGCACATGGTAGCACATGCAGGTTGGATGACATTACAGAAAGTTACCAGATCCTTCAAATGTAAATATTAGTCTGCTGGCTGGTAACTGTAGTAGTTTTCATTAGTATATTATTCTTTGATCAAATTGTCATAATTTCTAAGCATGTTTGAGACAATTTCATAGATATGTTATAGCCATACACTGCATACAGAGAAGAAAATATTAGTGTACAATCACACCACACTAATTCATTTTTTTTTTTTGCTGGACCTCTGTTATTGCTTCTTGTTTGTACATCCCCACTAGTTTGACCTTATGTTGTATTCCTGATATGTCGTTTCTGTGTTTTTTTTCCTGATCTTGTCCCCTTTGTTTTTGTTATTTGTCTTTGTCTTACTTGATATTATCGAATGTATAGACAATTAAATAAATAACAATAAACCTACACACAAACTCAATGAATAAATTCTCATGAACAACACTAATTAAATCTTAAATGTTCAAAAAGGAGTAGGAGGAAGTACACATTTATTTATTCCTACCTCTTCTCTGCATTTATATATATTAGTGTCTGGCGTGATCCCTGTTTGTCATAGCAGCGAGATCATCCTGGAAAAGTCCTGGAAAATGATTTCTAGAAAATAGCGTGAACCCTGAGGAATAGTATGAATGAATGTACGAGGGTCTTGCCGTGTTCCGGCCTCTGAAGTTTCGTCTTTTTTTCCAGGACTTTTGCTCCGGTGTGGGATGTGTTCAAGACCTCAACAGAGAAGCTGGCCAGCTGTCACATGGAGCTCGTGAGGAAACTCCAGGAGCTTATAAAAGAGGTTCAGAAGTATGTGGAAGAGCAGGCCAAAGCACACAAAAAGGTAAGGAGATGGAGAATAAGGAAACTGTAGCATTCAAGTTCTCAGATGTTAAATGTTGTAACAGCTTTTCCAAAATGAAATACAGACTAAAATTAAATTTATTTTTAAATTTAAAATTTAAATATAAACTTATTCTCACCTCCATTTTCCCTGTTATTAGTTGTTTTACACTCTAGTTGTACTGATACAAATACAGATAACTTTATTGTCCAATGTGTCTTTGGCACTGGCATATAAGACAACACAGCACATGCCATACACAACATAACACAACAATACATAACAATTATGCATCTTAAAAATGTTCTCAAATTGGCCAAGTGGCAGTAATAAAAGTGGTGTGGATTGTTCTTCCACTGCAATGAAAGTCCATCAGACCATCACAGCAGTGCAGTGATGCTCAGCACTATTTAACAAAACAATAAATAAATATATTTGCAAAAGATTGTGCTGGTTGCAGAATGTCCTAAAAAACAACCTTTTATTGTCCCTGGAGTGAAAGAAGTTGACAGTACAGACTACAAGTCAACCCTGCACAAGAAAATGTAATTGTTTAATAGTTAATTGCATCGTAGCGTGCAGTGTTATTCTGTGAAGCTTTTTTTTTTTTTACACCTCTCTCCTCTCTGCTGAGACACACCACCAGCTCATATCTCATGCATGAAGCCACGGAACACAAAGTAAAAGAGCTTGGAATCAGTGGAGTTATGTTTGTGCTTTCAGCATGACAAAAAGGCTGTCACAGTGTTTCTCCGTCACTTCCCGACACTCCCTGTTCCTCCCCGCTTTGTGTTTCTTGGCCAACTTGCAGATACAGTGCATACTGTAGTTAAGCGGTGTGAATAACACAAAATAAACACCCATCTTGAAATGGGTGCTCAGGATGTGTACAGAGTTTATTTAGCTTACTCCACTGATGTTTACATTATATCATAAATGTGTCAAAATGAGGAGCAAAGAGGATTCAGCAGTGGTGATGATGATGATGATGAGTAAAACAAACGACCAGGCTTACTGTGTGGCCACTGTCATTACACCCTTGATTATATTTCTCTTTTTATATCCTTCACGTAAGTCAATGTGAAGAGCTATACAGATGGAACAAAAGCGGCCTATTAAGAACAAATGCAGACATTTTTTTAACAGCCTCTATATAGCTTTAACTGCTTCCTGCTGTACTGTGCAACAGCTCTGTGTCACATGCTGGAGAATAAAACTGAGGGACTGCAAAAGTGTTTTACTAGAGCAATAAAGGACCTCTGTCTACACTGAAATCGTGTCTGTTATTCCATCATTAAGTCATAACTAGTGCACTGCCCTTTTAGGGCGTGCCCGCTGGTTACTTGGCTCCCAGAAATGCTTCTTGCAGCGTTCTTGCAAGAACCGCTCATCCGATTGACTTCACACTAAACACTGCACTCCGGGGCTGTGCTCAAAATATCGATACGGCAATATATCGTGACGTACTCCTTGCTGATACACATATCGATACGGATGCTACTGTACTACAGCAAAACTGTATGGAACATCAAAAATCCAAAAAGGTAACTTTTTCCGGCTTGGTCCAGAGAGGTTCTGTGCAGAATTCAGTGATGATTGCTCAAAATTTGTAGGAGGAGTAGTGGAAAAACAGATTTGGACAGAATTCAAAATCGAGGAAAATGGGCATGACTTATATTAATAGATCTGTCTGGACCCACAGACTCCAGGAAATCAGAATTTAGTTTCTGAGACTTATGGTGCAAAAGTTACAGGCCAAACGTAAAGTTTGTTGTTATAGAACCACTAGGGATGGAACAATAATCCATTTTATTGTGGATCGCAATAAAAAACACTTACAGTAATTTGATCGTGGTGAATTTCCATTATCGGGATAATCGTGAATATCCTCACAAACTAACTGCAGTTTATTACACGGTCCTCTGTGGTACAATAAAAATATTTGTTTCTTAAAAAAAGTTGTAATGTCTTGAGAAAAAAGTCGTAATGTTGACAGAAAAAAAGTCGTAATGTTTCAAGAAAAAACCCCACAATTTTACAAGAAAAAAATCGTAATGTTTACAGGAAAAACTTACAATTTTAGGTGAAAAAAGTCAGAATGTTTTGAGAAAAAAGTTATAATGTTTCGAGACAGAAAGTCACAATTTTATGAGAAAAAATTTGTAATGTTTCTAAAAAAAAAAAAAAAAAGTTGTAATGTTGATGAGAAAAAAGTTCCAATAAATCAAAATGTAAAGTAAAGTGATTCCAGTGTGATTCAGTGCTGTTTTAAGAGTTTTAAGCATATTTTCTTGATTATCGGGATAATATAGTGAATTAAAATTTTGGCCAGGATAATTGCGATATGAAATTTTCATATCGTCTCATGCCTAAGCACCACCATCGGGCCAAATTGCAGGAATACACCCGGCAAGTGTGAAGTAGATCGGACGAACAGTTCTTGAGATGTGCGAAGGACATACAGCCAGACACACACACACACACACACATACACACACACACACACACACACAGAGATTCCGTGCAACGAGGGGATTTCAAGACAAGTGTCGACTGTGTTATGTTAACGTCAAACTACACAAGAACTATACAAGAGTTACTCGAGCAATGGGTGCCACTTGCACACATTATTCAGCCTGCTGTTTGCGGAGTTACTGTACCAGACATTTGTTGTGTTGTCAGACAAAAGAAGAGGTGGCGTCCACGCTGGAGGCCGTGCAGAACATCCAGACCACCTCTCAGGCTCTGCAGAAGTCCAAGGAGATCTACAATGCCAAAACCGTGGAGCAGGAGCGCCTCCGCAAAGAGGGGGCCACCCAGAGAGATGTGGACAAGGTGGGAGGTCACATACGCACGTACACACACCCACACAGTCATGGTATGGTAATAAGGCATGATGAAGTGCACTAACACTCTCTACACAGAAACTCTAACCCCAAAAGCTTCTTGCCTTCAGATGTGAAGTGGAGCTCGG
Source organism: Heterobranchus longifilis (assembly GCA_028570985.1). NCBI lineage: Eukaryota > Metazoa > Chordata > Actinopteri > Siluriformes > Clariidae > Heterobranchus > Heterobranchus longifilis. The sequence continues at coordinate 4,676 of JAOVVB010064860.1, read as the reverse complement.
TGCCTTTGCTGATTTGTCAGTTGATCTGGGAAAACAGAGGGCCATTGTGTATAGAACATAAAGTGATGATAGCCATTTATCTGTCTGTTTATATTTTGCAGGCTGGAGTGAAAGCCAAAAAAGCCACAGAGACCTACAAGTCATATGTGGAGAAATATGCCGCAGCTAAGTCAGAGTTTGAACAGAAGATGGCAGAAACTGCGCAGGTATCGTGAGAACTGATTTTCCCTCTTATGTGTGGATGTGCTTCAATGAAATATGTGCTCACAAACTCTGTCTAGTGTCTGTTTCTGTGGTATGCAACACTTTCATTGTGTAATGTCAGCCCCGTGTGTGTGTGTGTGTTCCCGTTTCGTGGCCTGTATCATCTCCAGATTGTGTTTTTTCCTCTGTAACGGAATCGTTGTGGAAAGCCCTGATTGGATCCATCTGAAGGCCTGATTAGATAAACTCCAAATTAAAATCAGATCAACAGAATTTGGCCTCCATATCCTCCTGCACCGCAGCAGCTCCGCCACCAGAAATGGTTCCAGTTAAGCCCGAGCGTTTTTGTTTTCCCCGAGAGAAAGCGGAGTTGCAGGCAGCCCTGCTTCCCCGGGAACACAGTCTACGGCTCATCTCAAACGCAGCACATGTGGACATGAGTTATAAACACTGAACACATGTGCTCTCTGACATCACCGGGGCTCCTACATGTGTGTTCTCTTTGTCTGAGTGTGTCTGTGTGTGAGCGTATGCTAGCTGTTAGAATGACAAAAGTACAGTCTTATTTGTGTGCGTGTCTCTGTAGTGTAGATGCAGGAGTGAATGACTCTTTATCTCTGTGTGTTTGTGGTTCAATCTTCTTCTGCATCTTCACTTTGATTTTCCACTTTATGATTATTTATACTCATTCTCCTTGGTTAACCCCAGAAGCCCAGAGTCAGACTTAAATGGAAGTAAATACTAGCATTTAAAGTCGTGATCTACACCATACTACTGCTCAAAGCCAAAATGAACCCCCGTCAGTGTATCTCATGAGCACAATAATTGGCATCTTGTGTGAGGAGCTACAAGTGTGTGTGTGTGTGTGAGCGCCATAGACCACCCAAACAGACACACAGGAAGTGGCTGGGACAGAAAAGGGAAGTGAAGTTTCCTAGGCTGCATTATGTCTTTAACTTAAAAGGGAACTTCCGTATTTTGCAACCCTATTTTCCCATGTTTTTGTGTCTAAGTGACTAATGGGAACAACAGTTTTTGAAATTGCTCCAGTGTTAAGCGAGAGCGCTGTAACCGGCAGCCGCGGATGAGATTCGAGGTCAATTGCGCACTGTCAGTGTAATAATAGGGTCGTGGTACTCACAGAAACACCACCAGTCACCAGCAGCTGGTTCACCTGTTGCACCTGAATTTTTGTAATGTCACAAAAAAAAAGAAATCCAAACTTGGTGCAACTGGTTTGAAGCGAATAAACTCGGCTACAGCTTAGTTTGGTCAGAAGTTGGCGCTATAGGCTCTGCATGGCTCTGATCTGCCAGTAAACTGAGTAGTAGAAGTAGAGGTAACTAACCGAAAAAATAAAACAAGTCGCCTTGGCCATCTAACCCATGTACAATTTATAAAAAAAAAAAAGAAAAAAAAAGGATGAATTTGTTTCAATTGGACAAGTTTTAATAGTTATTTCATGTCGGCTGATTTTAGCCATGTTTCATGCTCTCTGGAGACGAAGACGTGTGATATCCAACATCAGTCATTTAAGTTAAATGTTCACTATGACAGAATTTCCATACCCCATTTAGCACATAAATGCTTTTTATGGCAAAAAAGGCAAAAACCACCTCAAGCGAGAGTAAAAACATTTTTGCACATTTGAGGAAGTTTTATCAAATTTTATACTTTATACTTGTGCATGGATAATAGAAACACATAATAGAATGCACAATAGAAACATGGCTACTAAGCTACGCTTTCTGAAATCCAACACAACACACTGTCTCTCACTCATGTTTCCACTGTTGTTTTCCGGGTTACTTCACGAGATCTCAGATCGAGACGTCTCCCTCTTTCCATAATATAATAACACTTATAATATAATAACAATCTGAACCTGCCAGTTGCAAAAAATGAGCTCTTTTAATGACAACTGCCCCGTGCGAACCCAGTTTGCGGCTTCCGGCTGCAGCAGTTTTGCTCAATACCGGACCAATTTCAAAGATTGTTGATCCCATTAGTCTTAGACACAAATGGGAAAACAGGGTCCAGGCTGAACTGCACCGAAGTTCCCCTTATGTTAGCTTATTTTTGTTTTCATGCCTGTTTAATGACACTGACACCATGATGCAGATTTGTTGGCATGCAGTTAATTTCAAGTGATTTGTTGCCATAACTAACCTCGCCCTCTGTTACAGAAATTCCAAGACATTGAAGAAAACCACATTCTCCACATGAAGGAGATCATTCAGTCATACTCGCAGTCCGTCAACGAAACACACGTTCAAATAGGCGAGGTGAGTGTGTGTACACACACGCGCACACACGCACGCACGCACGCACACACACATACATCCTCTCAAACATTCCTGTGGGTGGAGTAGGTGTCTTGTTGACCTGAGGCTCCGCTCATTGGGTTCACTGTGTGTCATATCAATTAGTGTCGTCTTTGATCTCGCTAATCGTTTAACTGAGAACCAGGAAATGGTCCATTCAGCCTTTTATGCCGAGCAATTAAAAACTGATCAAAACTCCCTCTCAGCCGATCTAAAACACCTCCAGAAGTCCAAACACTTGCCAAATCCCGTGTCTGATAGTTGCTGCGCAGGCTTGTTTGTTTCTGGAAGAGTGTGTTTGGGTTTGAGAAAATGGCATCAAGTTCGATCAAGTCCAATTGCGAAGGCTTTCAAACATCACGCGCAACTATATTAATCAGTATTTAACGCTAACCAGAGATTTCTTCTCATTTATTTATTCAGCAATCATACTTAGCAGCACGCCACACAGAATAACTCAAGACTAACTACAATCTGCTGCTCTGTTCTCATTCATCTGAAGCTGCTGCGGCTGCAGTTCTCTTGTCGCCCATAGAGGGCGACGCAGCTCCACCCAGAGCAGCCCAGCCTGCAGCTCGTGCTGCATTTTGGAAAGAATGTGGAGCGACAGGCTACCGCAGGTTATTCAGCCCCACAGTTCCTGCCTATGAGCAGGAGATGGGCAGTGCTGCTGCCTGTTGCTCAGCCAAATTAAAATACTGCCTGGAGACAAGTGTCTTTCCACACCAGAAAAAAACCAGAGCAGACTAAGAAAAAGTGATTTGGTGATAAATACTCTTCGTTGTGAGGGACGTTGGGAATTTCACATACGGGTGAGGCGAGAGGGAGAGGGAGAGGGAGGGAGGAGGGCGAGAGAGGCTGCAACATTGTGCTTAGTCACTGAGCCCACAGGCGGTCATGCTGACAAGCAAACACAGACACAATCATACATTTGCATAGACTTGCATGTAAAATATAGAATACTGTGAGTGCTGCTTTAGTTAGACATGTGCACGCACACTACGAAACACACACTGAAGACATACAACCCTTATATCATTTTATTCATGTTTGTGCTGTCTTTTTATTTAAGCCTTTATTTTTTAGCAGTTTGAATATTAACCTCCAAACACAGTTATTATTCTTGCATTTTGTCCAAGTGATGTGTTTCTTTAATCACATTTTCAAACTGAAATTAATCTTTTAATCATTATGGTCTGTACTAGAATATTTAATGAAACTAGTCATACAGTTTAAAGAGCCACACAATAAGTGAAACACCCACAAACAGCTTGTCCAATTACTTCGACTAATGATAAAGTAAATATACAAATGTATCAAGTGTGCTCGGATTAGTGCTGCACAAGAGTAGAGTAAAGAATTACAACACTGGAAAAAAAACGAAAGTAAACAAACCTACCTTTTATGAGGTTTTCAATGGTTGAATATGATATATGTGTGCTAAGGGAGTGCAGATAAGCTGAAGGTAAACAAGTACATTATAATTATAAAAGGAGGTCACTGAACTATTATCACTTATATTCACTCTAACATTACAATACGCACTGGCTCAAAAATATTTAACCATCTGTCTTAAGTACTTCTTTGTTCTTCTTCTTCTTCTTCTTCGAAAGTCAATTACTTGATATGAAATCAACATTTTTCTTGATATAACATCAAAGATATGTGACTTAAAAATAAATAAATAAAGATAATGCTCCGTTATTGTCTGAAGAAAATATAGGCAGAGGGCAGAGTCTCTGCAGATACAGACCACATCCTATAGTGGCTCATAAGTGATGATTGAGATGGATTACTTTTATATTAGTCTATACATTGTTTTTTAGGATAATATATATTATGTTATACAGACATGTACACCCATATATGCAGACATATCTGCACATAAACACATATACTATATATTATAATACTATATATATATTTGGCTGGTCATCATTGAGCACAACTGGAGGTGTTAGTTGGTGAGAAGTTGTTGAGGGACAAAGTCCTTGTAGTTGCATTAGGAAATTCTAATGGATGGTCAAAACACCTGCAAAGAGGCCTGCACATCTGTGGTGTGTGTGTGTGTGTGCGTGTGCGTGTGTGTGTGGGTGTGGGTGTGGGTGTGGGTGTGTGTGTGTGTGTGTGGGTGTGGGTGTGGGTGTG
>JAOVVB010064850.1:0-14200 GCA_028570985.1 Heterobranchus longifilis | reverse complement strand
TATCGTTACTCTCTGTCTCTCTCTCTCACACACACACACACACACACACACACACACACACACACACACACACACACACACACTAACACCTAGCCCAAATGCTGAAAGATTCAAAGGGCGGCCTGTGGGGTGTTAAGACTGCCTGGCCTCGCTGATTGGGGCCAGGGGCCCCTGGCGTCCTCTCAGGTATCCGTGTTGTGTTACAGCAGGTAAAAAGGGCACACGCGAGCTGACAATACACACACGCGAACACTATTGTGTTTCAGCTCAACGGCTAAATGCTGATAGCCTTTCACGCTGAACAACAGACCGGCAGCTTTGTCTGCACACACACACAGACAGTCTAAACGGGAACACAAGTTATGTGTGTTCTCTGTGTGCCTCTGACTGAGAGTGTCTGACACATTTGTTTGATCAGTTCGATAGGTTGTCTTCACGGGACGCTAATCACACCGATTTTTTGGTAATGTGTTTGCTTCCAGGAAGACGTCTGTATATAGACACAACAGGCTTATTTTTAGCGGCTGGGAATCTTGCACACATCCATTATCCACATCAGTTTTGGACTTAGAGGGGAGGTAAAAACCGAGCATCAGGCGAAGCTGAGACAACCGTATCATAATGCACAGTTAATTACTATAGCACAGAATGACTCATCGCCAAGTTCGAAAAAGCCTTGAAGGTGTTGAGGTGTCGATAATAAGTGGAGGTGGCGGAGGTTGAAAAGCTTGGGAAAAAGGCTCATGATCAAACTGTGCTAAATCAAGTTCCAAGAAGCGGCTGAGAAACTGATTACATAATGCTCTATTCTCATTCAGCAACTATTGCTGAGGTGCCCCTGAGCAAGGCGCTAAACACTCACCTCTCTTGTTATGGTGCTTGGCAGTGTCCGAAATGACCGTAAAAATGACCCAAGAATTCATGGAATGCCCTTAAGAAATGTGATCCTGTGTGTGTGTGTTTGTATCACAGGCTGCTTTGCAAATCATGGCTGCAACTAACGATTACTTTCATTACCGATTAATCTACCCATTATTTTCTCCATTAATTGTTCTGTCAATTACATGTCAGAAAAAAGTGAAACATGCCCAGAGCCAATGGTGACGTCTTCAAATGGTATGTTTTATCCAACCAACAGTCCACAAATCCACAGCTATTCAGTTTATTATCATGTATGACGAAGAAAAGCATCAAATTCTCACAATTAACTCCCTGTCTACATGTATCTGGATATTTTTGTAAACAGACATTTTCCTCTCCGTTTTGGCCTCTCATCCACATGTAAACAGAGTTTTACATCAATAAACGGATATGTTTTTAAACGGAGGTCGTGTGGATGGATTTTTTTTTAAAGTGAGAAAAATATCCGTTTATGAAAATATCCAGATACATGTAGACAGGGCCTAAAAAGCATTAAACCAGCAAAACAAAAAATTACTAGAACGATTATTCCATGACCAACATATATTGCCAAATATTTTTTTTTGTCAATCAACAATCAATTAATCAACTAATCTTTGCAGCTCTATTGCAATTATACTGATTTAAAAGGGTAAAAGCTAAATTAATTCCCATCCATGCAGCTGTCAAGATGTGTTTTAATTTGGGGAAACAAACTCCAGTATATAGTTTATGTTTATGCTCTGGTATTGTACTGAAAGCCTTTGCTGGTCAGCATCAGTTACAGAATATTATACTTCCCTGTTAACAACACCTATTCAATTATTCATGTGAGGGTGTGTGTGTTTTGGTGGGATAGTTTTACTGTGTGACCAGTCGACCCATACCACGCCACATGGCCCCGACCAACCAGATAACAGCGTGTGTGTGTGTGTGTGTGTGTTACTCACCCCATTGTGCGAGGGGCACTCTGCGGTGCTGAGGTGACTTGTTGGAGAACCTGAGGTTGGCGTGTCTGCTTTCTCCCGGGGACTCATGGGATCTGTAGGCGTGCTTTCTGTCGTTTGTTCGATGAGGTTTGAAGTTCTGTGTCGCAGCACGAAGGCCGGGCCCTCGGCCCCACTCGTCTCTCCTCCGTCCAGCTTGGAACGCTGGACCGGCCTCCACAGACAGAAGATTTGATGGATGAAGATGAATAAATCCGGACGAAACCGAACCTGATGTCTACGGATCTTCACTCAGGACTTTATGGGGACAAAGCTGGAGAGAGACAGAAAGAGAGGGGCGGATGGCAGAAATGAGAGATAGAGGAAGAAAGAGAAGAAAGGATGGGGAAAGAAAAAAAAGATTTTGATTATCATCAAATTTGAAATAACAATGATAAAATACAACAACAACAACATATAAAAACAAAACAAAACAAAACAAGAGAATCCAGACACTAAAACCATTTAAAACACCATATTTGTTTAGTAATAATATAATACTGTGTAGTAGGGCTGAACAATTAATTGAAATTTAATCGAAATCGCAATATGGCCCACAGCAATTTTCAAATGGCAAGAGGTGCAATACTTGTTGAATGTGAAATGTGTGTCAAAATTAGGGATGGGACAATAATTTTTAAACATATTTCATTGATTATCAGGATAATATCATGAATCGCAATTATTTTGGCCAGGATAATCATGACATGATATTTTCATATCATCCCATGTGTAGTCAAAATACTATTTTAAATTAAATATTGTTGTGCTGCAGAGATGTCCTGGCCTACAAATCGTATTCTACAGACACAAAAAAAATCTTTGTTTGGTACATCCTTGCAAAAATCACACCATGATCATTTTAATGTTTTCAATAAAAATAAGAATAATTACATAAAAATGATCATTCCCTCTAATGTCACAAATCATATCGCAATTGCAATATCAGTCAAAATAATCGAAATTAGATATTTTTTCCAAATCGTTCAGCCCTACTCTGTAGCAGTAACAATAAAAAAATACAAGCTCATAATATAACCAATAAATGTCAAACATGGCTTTAAAAAAGAGCAATTAGACACATTTTGGATTATCATATATATCACAGCCAAAGCATTACAAAGTCTTCTATTTGGGCCAGACTAAAAATATAATAGCGGAGGCATAATCTAGTAGTTAAAAGGTCACAAGTTCAATCCCCTTAAAGACAAACTGTCCTGCAGACATATCACTGTCCGCACAGTATTTAACTCATACAAAGCAGGTCTGCATTAGAGATAAAAGATGATGTTGCTCGCTGCTTTATCTCTGTCACTTCAAAAAGTTACCCGTGTGGTATCAAGGCCTTAAAATACTGGATCTACGAACACCGGCAGCCAATTAGGAGCTGCCAACTTGCTGTCATGGTGAGTTGCTTAGCGACGAAAGGTGTCAAGGACAGGAACAAGAGATTCACACACAGGAAGTAGATGTGGTCCCTGTTTAGTTACAATCCCTTTTTTCTGCATCGTTCTCTAACCACTTCGCAGTTTGTCTTCTGCCTTACAGGGAAATGTAACACAATATCACCATTTAAAATTCAAGCTCGGCAAACAGTGTTGAGGAGCAAGGTGGGAAATTTTAATTTTTGAGGTCATGCATATTCAATTCTAATAACAACTCCTAAAGTGTCACATACATTCTGCTATTACTAAATAAAAAGTATTATCCAGCACCCGTTATATGAAATGCTACTCTCTGATCAATCAGATTGAATGGTTGCAACAATGCACCTAGACAGCTATAAACTCGGACATAAATCTTTTTAAAATGTGGAAGAAATTCTCGTGACGGTAACAGGTGTAAAAGTGTGCAGGCAGTGTCAAAGACACACTCACACAAACACCACTGTTACATATAAATGCATTGATAATAGCAATAGTATGCTTTTTATTCACTGGCACAAGGTGGTGATTTCTGTATGGGCTGATTTCACTTTAAAAACAGCAACTTTATGCATAAATTACTTCTTTTTTTTTTTTTTTTTAAAGTGCCCACAAAATTTTGTAAATCATCCGTTTTTTAGACATTGGGGACAAAAGTTGCCCCACTAGGCCTAATATTTTCCACATTTCCTACACTGTGTGTTTTATTTCTAGAGCCAGACCAAGAAATCGGTTGACCGATAATATCGGCCGATATTGGCCTGTCATAAATATATCGGGATCTATCGTATTGGTGTATATTTTGTCCGATATGCGCCAATATGAAACACTGAATATATCATTTTATTTTTATATTTCATTTCTATTCATTTTATTATTTATTTTCTCAGTGTTCATTTCTAGAATTGTTTGACAATGTAACACATTGTATGTAGGCCTATAATGTATAATAATTATACTAATGCCAAATATTCACTATTTAAAGTGATTTATTTAAGAAAGCAGCCTTCTCTGCACAGTCATATCGGTGCATAAGCCACATGGAAAAGGTATATTTTCATTCCAGCAAAAAAAAAATCACTATATTAGCCACCATATCGCTAATCGGTTAATTTTTCCCATCAAAAATCTGTATCTGTATCGCCTTCAAAAATTCTATATCGGTCGGGCCCTATTTATTTCTCAACGTGAGGAACTTAAACACAACCTAAACTTAGAGATACACATGGTCAGTAAACAAGGCCTACTGAAAAAGTCCTTGGTTTGGAAGGTTTACTTTTCTATCCTTGTGAAGACATTTGTCCTTCATAAAGATAAATATGCTCATGTGTACCTGACCTACACACATTTATATCTGCATGTTTTTACAGCAGCTTGTTTCCAAACACTCATTCACTCACTTGACCGGAGCTTTAATGTACCGTAAATGATGAGAACTGCAGTTGCACATTTATATCAGCATGTCTTACACTGCTGCTGCTGAGATCTGTTTTTTTTTCACACACATACACACACAGCGCTCGAGAGGGGCCAAGTAAGTCTATGTGAAATGCCCCCGAGCACCGGACCACTACATTTAAACCATCCCTCTGTGTCACAAGCATACATTAGAGGATTATACACTCATGGGGGGACACAAGGGCAGCATGCACGTACACACCTGTACATGTACTTGTAATATCCACACACAGACTGCTAAAGACATCATTTGTAATAGGCTGATGTAAGCATGTAGGGAGCAAAAGAGCTGCAAAGGTAAAGGACAAGGTAACACAAGCAATATATTGAACTACACAAACTACATTGCATGCATACAACAAAACCACATCTTAAATTGTTACTTTACTGAGGATGAAAGCACAGCGGTGACCTCAAGTGATTTATTTTGCACTCTTCTGCTGTACTGAATGATATTAAATCATATAGTAGAGTTCAGAGAGTTGAAGGCAACAGAAAGTTGGCTTCTTTACATCACTGCTACTCAGCACCTGACTGTGTCTAACCGTGTGTTCACACCAAGCGCGAATCTACTCGCTTAATTCGCGCAAGTTTGAACACTGGAATCTTTTGCTTTGACTCGCTTAATATGCGCGAGTTACTAGCGTCATTCGTCGCAGAAATTCAGATTTTTCAACTCAAGCGAATGAGCAGCGCTGTGTCATTCACGTCGCCTGGCAGGAATTCGCATCTAATCGCGTCTTTACATTGACTTTATGTGAAATTCACTCGCACAAAGATTCGCGGTCGGTGTGTACACAACATAAAGATGCAATGCATAACGCATCATTTCCAGCTTTGTTCTTCCTTTCAGATTATAGTTTGACACCATGCATCAAATCTGTTTTCAATAAAAATTGCCTTTTTGGATATGAAAAATGCTGGCTTAGAAGGTCAGCCTGAGAGGATATGGTGTGTTTTCATAGTCACCATAGTCACAAGTATCATCACTTACACAAATACTGTATAAGGACAGAGCCAAACATGAAAAAGTTTACAAAACCATGCACATCCAAGTGATAAAAAGGTTGCAGTCTTTTGCATTGTGGTTATTGCGCAAGTTGATACCACGATGACGATAAAAAAAAACATATATTGTGTAGCCCTACCGGACACTAGATTATGCTCCCATGAACATCTATTTATTAAGGGTCCAAAATGTACTTTTTTGTCCACTGGCCAAATGGCAAGTGAATGTTCAAAATCTACCAGCCACTCAATGGATTGCCATTGTTTTTTGGCTAGTTTAGACCCTGAGCATAATGCTTTTCCTCAGGCTGGTCTGAAGAGCGACCAGCTAATATCGCAGCAACAACCTATAACTATTCTATAATGATATCTTAAATGGCTCTACAACCCTACACAGTCCCAACTAAGAACTATTAAATGCCATTAGGAAACGGACATTATTCTGCCATTTAGGACATTAGGACGTTATTTACTTGCTTTAGTGATATGTACTTCCATTCACTTCCATTAGTGAACTTATTACTTTGTTTATCTATTAGAGGTAGACTTAAAAAAAAACAACTAAATCAAGTAAAACGCTCATTTCTGTTGGGCTGTCATGTGAAATTGACGAAGCTTCTGCTCACCTGCAGTTAACACTAATTATAGACACAACGGGAGCCGCTTTTTACAGAGAATAGGTGTGCGTAAATGAGTGCATATACATGATGTTTTTACAGTGAACGCTAATTATTCTAGAGAAGAAACATCAAACCACAGCTGGTTGTGGTGGCGGTGAAAGAACATTGCAAAAAAAAAAAAGAAAAAGACAATAGAAGGGTAAAGAGACAATACACAACTGAAAAGGACAGAAGAAAATCATTAAACGAGCCATAGGAAAAATACAGACAGTTCCGTAACCCAGTGACATCGACCGACAGGCAGTACCATTATTGTACGCTGCGAAGATGATAAAGAAGTCTATTTGAGCTGAACTGAGATGACTTGGCCTGTGGGCGAGTTCCCAAATCGAAATCAAACAGTCAGAGATTGTCCAATCAATCTCTCCCCTTTTCCTCCCTCCTCTTTCTCCCCAATCGACTATTTTTGAAAATTACATTGACGCTCTTTTTGAGTAACTGCCCCTCATTTTCTGTCATGATGAGAAGTGAGATTTCATGCCGGGTCCTTATTAACTATAGGGAATAAGAGGAATAAACTACTTTTTTTTCTTTTTCTTTTTTGCAGTTGCTGTATTCGATTCCCAAGATAAGAGTCTTGTGGCCTGATTGCCACACAAGAACAAACAGCTCTCCCGACAATTGAAATAGCTGAGAAGTTTCGTTCTGTGTGGCTCTGATAAGAGTCTGGAAACAGTGGAAAAAAACATTAAAGAGACTTGTGTGGACGACCACACGTGACCATCTCACTCTGTACACACCATAGAAATTTAATTTAATTTATATGGTACACACACACTGACTAAAGCCAGAGATTGCTTTTAACTACGCATACGCAAACACATGAATTCTGCCTTGTGTATCCTGCGTCCGTTTTGTCCATTCATTGTGTATGTACTCAGAAATTAATGAAACGCGATGTCTATGTGAACGGGTGGTTAAACAACATATCTCCAGCTTTAGTAACATATTTAATTGATATTTCATACTATATTCAATGCATAACAATAACAGAACAGAACAACTGATAAACTGAACAATTAACCCAAACGGCGAACACAATAACTGCAGGAAGTTTGTGTAAAATTTGTGGATAATCCTACCTAACTAATATCATAGTCAAAGTTTTTGCTGCTACTGCTGCTGGACATGTGAATGCATTTGAACATCATCCTAATTCCTGCACATAGATCACTCTTTTTGCACCTCATATGATGACTTGACGGTCTGGTCTTGCGCTGTGTCACATTTTATACCCCTTAGGCTCTTCAATGTTCTTATATGTTCCTATTTTACTGTTTTTATATGTCTTCTTCTACGTTTTTATGCACTTACTATAGTGAAACGAAAGTTAATTTCCCTTTATGTCCTGCACATTTTGTGGCAACAGATGAAACGGTTTTAATGATAAAAATTCCCAGACAGTTAGTGATACCATTACATTTTTAGTTATCATTAAAACTGTGTTTGATTACCGCGCTTTTGATAATTACTATCACTGTCTTCTTAAGACTCATTTATTTTTATGTAAATTGTGCACAGGGTTATTGCATATACTCAAATGCACTCAAATACCAATGTTAATAAACATTTGATATGGTTTTCATACATTTACTTTTAGTTTTTACATGTTATTATTTTAATGTTAATGCAAACAAAAAGTGCATGGTGCTGCGAATTGTATTTGTGTTTTTTAAATATAAATCTTGATGAAAACAATGATTTTAGTGTGACGTATCAGTAGTTTTTGAACATTGTCAGCACATTTTAACAATCCCGTGATAATACTGATAACCGTGTTAATTTTGGTCACTATAATCGTGATATGAAATTTTCATTCCGCTACATCTCTAGTGGCAATGGCAATAAAAGTCCTCAAATCCTTGAAATCAATCTATGGTTGGCACACATCCTCCATCTCTTAACTAACTCAGTAGATTTTAGTATTTACGGAAACCAGAAACAATCTCAGGCACCACCCTGATGGAGGCAAGATAGCCAAAGACATGTGAGGTAATTAAAGCAAAGTGTACTGGAGAGAGGAATTACTTGATTGTCAGTGCTCTTCTACAGTCATATCATTTACAACGGGGACTCAAAAACAAAAAACACACAAGCACACACACAGAGACATTGGCACTGCCTTCAAGAACCAACTCCCAGTAGCAGAACAGGAAGAACAGAACAGACTGACCCCATATTGAGAAAAAAAAGCCTCCCCATAACGGAAACATAAGAAAAAAAAAAGAAGAGAAAAAAACGAATTCACACACCCAAACCAAATGGGGCTTCCCAGGGTCCGAGCCAACTCCCAATGTTGAAGTTTGAGTTCTGAGAGAACAGCTGAATGTCTGTCGACAACAGGATGCTAAATGACTCATCAACATGTTCCGTGCGGTGTAGCTGTATGATCACAGTTTTCTTGGCTCCTGAAAGCCTTGTGGATGTCGTACACACACCCTTATTTTTTTCCCTATTAAAGTCGCTGTATGAGGTTCAATTATTTTCCAGACTCAACCTCCATGAAACAAAACAATCACGCTGACAAGTTTACCATCTGCTGTTTTTCTGCAACTTATATAGCAACTCAGAAAATATCAAACTGCCCCAGAGTGATAATTTAGCCCCGGGAAATGAACTGACATAAGGATAAAAACAGTACAGCAGCCAGAGGGAGCCAGGCTCGTGACCTGCTGGGTAAACCTGGGTCAAGAAAGGGATTATACTCTCCTCACTCAGAATCTGGTGTGTCCTGGAGCAACACTTCCCTTTCTTGGCTAATGAAACTGCTCAGTATGCTTTTCAACCATTCCACAAATAGATAAAACAGACCAAGCAATCAATGTGGTGTACTGTCAGCAATATACTAATCTATATTGACTAAATAACCATCTCTGCAATCTCTATAAACAGAAAGCTGCATGTGAATGCAGACTCTGTCGGTAACTGACCAAGATTTTGGCATCAGAAGCGTTCTGGTTTCTATTTGTATAACAGGGCTATTGTTTGGGTTAAATTATGGAACAATGCCAACATAAATTTAAGAATGTGTAAGATGCTTTTGGTTTTCAAAAATTGGCTCATGAAGCTATATTTGAGGGTTACAACTGTGAATGTTTTATTGTTTTATTATTTTTTTATTTTGGTTTCTGTTTCTGGAGGGTAGCTTACATTGATAGAAAATGTAGGATAGGCATATATACTGTAAGCATTATGCTTCTGCCTGTGCCTTTTCAGTCATCACTAAATTCTTATAGACTGTTTTGTATACTGAATTGTGTATGATGACTGAATAAACATACTACTAAAATACTACTACTATTTTGGTTGACTATAAGATTTCTTTAGTGGATTAGTCATTTTTTAATTCATTTTTTCCATGCCGAATCACTTATTTTCTATAATTAGGGCTGTCCTCGATTAAAGAAATTCTTAGTCGACTAGCACTCATAATTTTGTCGATTACTTGATTTAATCGACAGATCTGCAAAACTGAGCTTCTCCATTAAAAAAACATGCAAAAGAACCACTTTAAATCTTGTGTTTATGTGCTCATAAGTTTCTTGGAAATAAGTCATTCAGTATGAAAAAAAGCATAAAAATGGACTAAATGACTATAGAAATCTTAGACCAGAATGACCGATTAGTCGGGGGGCAGCCTAAATCAACTAGTCCACAAAAGTGTTAGTTGACTAAGAATTTCTTTAATTGAAGACAGCCCTAGTTTTTAGTCTGTTTGTAGTCCGAGTAGTATTGACCAATCACGTTTGAGTGGGCTGTAGTTGCAGGCATGTAAACAGTCGGTGTGGAGGTCAAAAGGTGGAACGCATTGGCCGAAATGCAATCTCGGAACCCATCGCTATCATCTGGCTACGATTTAGCTTTTGATTAGCTAGGTTTTAAACTGTGTTAACCAAGTAAATCTCTCAACTCCAACTCCATTGATTTTCACGTCTCAAGTTGTTAATCAGGCTGTAAACAATGACTGGTGCACGGAAGAGGAAATCTTGGCCTGGATACACCAGAAGCCCCGAAATATTGCCCGTTGCCTGGTGCAGGGATTGGCAATATAAAAAATAGTCTTTCAGCGCACTCACTAAGTTCCTCTTTTAATTTTAAATATGTTATTCTCTTGACATTATGAACAAGCTCTGAGGCTACAACAACAGCATGTCATCAATAAACATTATTGTCCTATAACCATGGATGCTATTGATTTGACCCACAGGTCAATACCAGCGATACTGTGAGTGTGTGCAATACAGCGAAACTGTGTGTGCACATGTCTTGCAGGCTGTGATAGCATGTTGTGAAATGGCAATTTCAAAACCGTAGCGATTTTTTCATGACGCAAAGGACAATACATTGATCTTTAAATACTGATGTCAATGATGTGACCTTTGATCCACCACTATCTCTCACCACAAGTCCACTGTTATATTTGCAAATTCTGATTGTGTCCTGTTATGTGTTTCATGACGTTTGAATGAATTGCACTGAAATGAAAAGACTTCTAGGGGACAAATACAGTTTTTTTCGTGTATTCCTTGTAAATGAAAAAACTTAAAAGTAATAATTCAATATTTTGGAAGCATATCTCCCAAAATGCTGAATTATTCCTCTAACACATTCATGGCCAATGTAAGCCGTGTGTACAAACCAGTTGAGATTGCAAAATCTGAGCTGATATGAATGGTAATAATGTGCAATTACATGGACCATCTTTAATTATCTTTCAATCATCCTGTGACCTTTTATCTCGCGACACCAATGAGTCCGGATTTCAGCTCGTACAACACTTCACTACATGACAGGATAGGTCTATATAACTAATGACCAATCTTATTTTATAACCTATAAACTGCAGTTTGGGATTAATGGTAACTACACATGCTAAGATTAGCATGCTAATAGTCTATCCACAAGGTCGTTTATTCACAAGCAGGAGCATTGTGCTGCAGCATTCCCTCACACTCATTGTCACCATCTTTCCATTTGTCTCTCTCAAACACACACACACACACACACACACACACAAGCAGAAGACAGCTGACTTCACTCCAAAGTGGAGTCAGTCATTGTCACTGTAGAGCTGTGAAGAGGTGGCTCCAAAAATCAATCCTGGCAAACGACAGACAAACCCAAGAGTAACTCAGATGGAGAAAAAAAAGAGAAACTGACGAGAGAAAGAAAATAAGAATGACTGAAAACCGGAAAGAAATGTCAATGGGAATTGATTTGATCTCTTGTTTTTTCTCTCCTCAAGGGAAAGAGTGAGTAAAACTAGGCAGCAGCTGTTAAAAGTGGAAGTGGAATGATAAAGAAGCAGAAGTACCCATTTCTGGTACTGGGGACCCACATTCAGTTAAGGGCCCATCTGTCATGGCTGTGACCGTTTGTACTATAAAATCCCATGTATACCACTTTGTGTATAAATTATGTGTAATAGAGAAAGGGGGGCTTCGGCAGGTGACCTAAATGATGGTGAATGCTGCCTGAATATGAGGCATTTGATGCCAAGGGAGAGAAAATGTGTTTTATGAGGAAGTTCACTGCAGTGGACAGAAGTGGGTGAAAGCGCTACTTCTGCTAACTAACAGAGAAAGAAAATGCAAGAAAAAAACGTTAAGGAATGACAGAAGACATGACTCACTAATCCTGCTCTGCAGCATCGTCTGGCAAGTTATGCGTGCTAACTGCATACGCGTGTGGGTGTTTGGGTAATGCCACATCAAGTTGTAGGTCATAGACTATTTGAAGGAAAGCATTGTTTTTCCTTTACTTTCATTCAGCAGGAAACAAATGTAGGACAAAGGTCAAACGGTATAGTGCAAGAAGTGCAGCGTAACTGTTTTACAACCATCTATTAACTGGGGGATTTTAACAACTGTGTTTTAGCATTTTTGATTTAATTTCAAACAGATTCTTACTCTCATTCAGCTGTGTATTATTGCTTTTTTTTCTTAGCAAGAAGCCTTCTCTTATGCAAGCTAAAGACCCTTCTGAACCTGTCTGACAAAAAATAAATTAAAATAATAATTTGGAATTATAATAAGTTGCCTTTTTTTGGTTGTTAGCAGATGTTTGCCTCCTACTGAGTATAGTCTGGCATAGCGGATGTACAGTGCAGATATAAAAACAGGTATGAAGCCTGACTTTACCCAGGCTTTATACCCGCACTTCTGCTATCTCCGCTATCTATTTTGCTAGGGCACCATCCCCTGTAGCAGACATGTTATCACGTGCAGCCAGACCTATCCACAGCGCTGACATGGCGCTGTGGAGATAGGTCTGGCAATGCAACGACTACCTGCTGAGTGTTTCACCTAAATCTCTGTAGTTAAGTAGCTATTAACAAGCAGCTCTCGGATGCTAAGGGGAGTCTTAATTAGTGCTTTATTAAAGACAGGTGTGCTGTAAGGCCAACACATTAAAACAATCACTTTAAGTTAAATACACAGTGTTAGCTGCAACAGAGAGGTCTAGCATTTCTTTTTTAGGTTATTTATTGCACATTACAAAAACCACACTGCTTGAGATTTAATAAAAAATGCTAAAATAAAAACATTTGACACACACTAATGTCGTGTACATACCAGACGCGAATAAATTATTTGCGCGAATTATGCAAATGACACGAATTTGCTCATTCGCTTGAGTTGAAAAATCTGAACTTCCGCAGCGAGCAACGCGAGTAATCATGTGAATGAAGCAAGTCAAAACAAAAGATTCCAGTGTCCAAACTCGCACAAAGAGTCGCCTCCGATACTACCTAAAATGCTGGTGCTGATGCTGGTGCTGGTATCGGTATCGGTATCGGTGAGTATGCGAGTCTATGGACCAATTCAATACCGCGCAATTTAGCCCAGAAAAAAAAAAAATCAACTTTAAAGTAGTTTATTTATGTGATTTTTCCGTTATGACTGACAAACTCGATAATAAAAGAAAGTTCTATGGCATTCATTTTCGGCATGTATTAGTTCATGTTTTACAAAGGGTTTAACCTGAGCCAGGCCATACAACGATAGCAATCATATTACATGCATACAGGGTTAGTAGTATACAGCTGTTAAAAAAAAAATAATATATATACTGTTTTTTTAACGCACTGGTATTGGCACTTGATATCGGCTGAAACGAAAGTTCAGGTATGGGAATTTATATCGGGAAAGAAAAAATTGTATCGGAACATCTGCATTACAGGGCAAGAGTTTATGTAATGTTTGTTTATTTATTGCATCATACTGATGTTAGGTCAGTTTACCTCAAAGTTAATTAACTTGATTTAAGGTAAGGTGAGATCATCCCTTTATTCTTATTTATGTTTATTTATTTGTGTGTTGAATTCAACCATTTTTCTCCTGATAATTATAAAAAATAATCAATAATTATCCATATCGACTGAAATTAAACATTTTATCTTGATAAATTTTTCAGCGATATCGCCCGGCAATGTTACAATATCCCTGTTCAACTTCTTTCAGTATAGGCTCCTCCAGTTCTTGTGTTGTGAATGTTTGGCTGTCAAGCAACATGCCTTTTTTTCCTACAATGTGTGCACACTCTCTGAGTCACTTTGTCAGATATGGTCTGTGGCCTGTCACCTGCGATATCGTTACTCTCTGTCTCTCTCTCTCACACACACACACACACACACACACACACACACAGACACACACACACACACACACACTGTTACAGTCACAAAACAAACACTGTGTCACATAGGGAAGCAGTGCATACACGTCTCTCGCTTTTTCTGTCA
>JAOVVB010064832.1:0-14201 GCA_028570985.1 Heterobranchus longifilis | reverse complement strand
TTTCCTGTCAATCTTCAAGCTGTACTATCATAAAGGCAAAATGGCCCAAAACATTCTCGATAGTGGTCCCTCAGTGTAGGCGGGATTCTAAGATGATCGTCATAGCAACACTGCGTGAAACTGCTGTGACATCATCTTCAACGAGACACAGAAGAACGTCTGCATTTCGTCAATTGTACGCCATAGTTTTGCGGGCAGCCATTTTTTTAATAATCTGGTTCGAGTGAATAAATAAAAATTTGTAGCTATTGATGGCAGCTTATTTAAAAATGGTGGGTTTGTGCAGGATGTCCTGTCTCGCGCAAGTGACAATTCTCTCTGACCAATCAGTGGTTTGCAGCGTTTTAACTCTGGGCTCTCGGCTCAGCTCGCTTGGAACTTCGACCGAGGTGGTAGCAAAAAAAGTACCGTGCAGGTACTATCCACAACTTTTGTTAATGGAAAACCAACAAAAAAAACGACTCCGAGCGAGTCGAGTTGTGTAAAGCTACGCCGTACCATGCAGTGGAAATAAGGCTATGCACACCGGTATGCATCCAGACTCATATGCGTAGTATAAACATACTATTACAGTGCACTCAACGTGTGCAGTAAACAATTCATGTATATGGACTCAATGCAAAAATACAGATAAACCACACATGTATATTCCAGTCACAAATCCATGCATGCAGTACAAACACCATGAACGTACACCCCGGGAACATAACTCAATATACACACACGGACATGTGGTAAAGATCAATTCATTTTCAGTATTTATTATACATATTGCACTAAGCCTATATCTGTTGAATGAAATGCAAACAATGGCATGATATTCATGGGCATGAGATCACATAGATGCAAGCGCACACACGCACACGCGCACACGCGCACACACACACACCCACACACACACACACACACACACACAGCACTCTTCATAAATACACAAGAGGTTGGGTTGACGTTACTGCCATAGCCTTGATTAAATCATGCGTATATCCTTTATTTGATTGTATGGATAGAGAGAAAAAACACACAAGCCGAAAAACCGTAATGAAACATCATTGGCACGGCTATTACAGACACACTGTCCAGAATACAAATTCCCCATGCAGGTATTTGTTTCCAGTCATCAGTATTCATTATGCGAGTGAATGTATCATTGGAGTGTAGCTATTGATCCTGTATTAAATCTCATTGTTGTATTCCTATTCAGCAGCGAGCCAGGTGAGGGGGAAAAAAAGAAGGGTGACCAAATGTCATGGTGACAACATGCAGCACTGTCAAAGGTAACTTTATCGATCAAGATAGACACAGGGAGAGAGGGGAGAAATTTCAGCGGGACCCCGACCGTCTGACATTTTAGAAAAGCTGTCCTTTCTATTTTGTCACCCTCTATTGTTGCACACAAAGAGCATGGACGCCTTGACTGAGGCAATTTGAGCTATGGCCTTCGCGTCCAGCAGAGACAGTGAGCAGGTTCAGATGTAGCGCTGCAAAGTAGGGAGTCTTGTTCATTATATTTATCAGTGGTAATTTCACAATTCACACGCTGTGTTTCTGAGAAGGTGGGCGCATGCATTGTGCTCGTATCTAGCTTTGACATTTGAAAGGCCTCACTGTCATACCTTGTCAGCGGTTCATCTGAAACACACTGTGGATAGAGGCGCTGGTTTGGTAAGAGTCCAATTAGCTTGCTTGCCATGTACAGCAATTCTTCAGACAACTCAGATGACTCACAAACGTCCCCAGTGGGACTTCCCTTCTTTTCCCGCTCAGATCCGAATGAAAGCAAAGGGTCTGAGGACTGAGGGAACACAATGAAGCACACAGGAGAACGGACGAGGATGAATAAACGAGTGTTGTCATATCAAAGCTGAACTGCCACCAAACATGTCAGATTTGAGCAACAACACAATGAGGGCAGGCCAGTGCTGCACCGTGTTGACCAGGAAAAAAAAGCCGGCGGCCGGCCGGTAATGCAGGTCAGAAGGTGTGGAAGTTTGTTGGCTGAGCTTAGCATTTCTCTCCCTCTCTCTCTCTCTCTCCCTTCTCTGTCTGACTCACTCAGGTAATTAGCGCAGACTTGCATTTTCCCTGTGTATGGCTTAAAGCATCTTGTGTTAAAGCAGTCCAGATCAAAACGGCATGTCATACCGCATTATCTTCAACACTGCTCCACGGCAACAGCCCGGCTCTCCAGTCAGCTCTGCTCTTTCTCTGCTTCCCTGGATGTTTATCTGTTGCCAGGACTGGAAAATCTCCACGCTCATTGTTTCGCACCAGGGGGAACCGAAGAGCGGATTAAGGAGATCTCCTGATCTATGGAATGACCTTACGTTGTAAGGCTCCAACAGGAAGCACATTTGCTCTAACTCTCCACACAGGTCCCTCTTTCCATTCAACATTGCTCCTCTAGACCAACTGCTTGGTCCTAACTGGTGGGGGGTCCCAGACTAATAGTGCACTGTAGCTCCATTCTGCATTGGAGTGCAAGCCTGAGGGTCAAAATGTTTTGAACTTCATCTTGTGCAGCAAATGTCTGGCACCGCAGTTTTATTTTGAAGTACCGTTCCCCACTACAGAAAAACATTATCATGTGCAGACGAGCTTTACAGTACAAGTTAGTGCTGCACGATATATCGTTTCAGCGTCAACATTGCGATGTGCACATGTGCAATAGTCACATTGCATCGTTTACCATGCAAAGTTAAAACAAGAAATTATTTGTGAGCCTGAAACGTATTATATGAAATCAAAACTGCTCTATACCTGAAATCAGGCATGTGCCTGAGAACTTAAAGCCCTGTTAGTGTGGGTGTGACTTTTTTTCCCTGTCCTCACCATTCATATCTACAGTATACAAACAATGTGTTTACGATTAAATTGTTTACTAGAGCACAAATTTCTTCATCGATCTAGCCTCGCAATTTTGCTCTCAAAGTGAACCAGATTGATGCATTTAGAGGGAGAAAATTCCTGTAGGATATTTTTTTAATATCACAATATATATTGCAGGGGAAAAAATATTGCAATGTCAGTTTTTTTTTCCCAATATCATGCAGCCCTAGTATAAGTAGCCCTAATTAGCTCACAAAAAATAGCTTCTTCAGCTACCTCCGCTGG
The DNA here is from genome assembly GCA_028570985.1 of Heterobranchus longifilis. Lineage (NCBI taxonomy): Eukaryota > Metazoa > Chordata > Actinopteri > Siluriformes > Clariidae > Heterobranchus > Heterobranchus longifilis. The sequence continues at coordinate 11,087 of JAOVVB010064832.1, read as the reverse complement.
TCACATAAGACCCCCTGCAAGTTGCACTGGTCCCTGAGGGTCAACTTTCTAGTAGCAGAGAAGAAGTTAGCAGCAAGCTGGCAAACATGGCAGAGCACACATATAACACACAGACTATATTAAACAAGGAGCCACCATCCATGGAGGACTTCTACAACAAGCGGTGTAGGAAGAAAGCCAAAATGATTATCAAAAACCCCAACCACCCCAGCCGCAAACTGTTCTGCCTGCTGCCGTCCGGGTGACGATACCGCAGCATCCAGTCCTGCACCAGCGGTCTCAGAGAGAGCTTCATCCCACAGGCCAGAAGACTGCTCAACTCTTGAGCTCTGAGCGCATCACTATTGTCACTTTACTTTTAAGCCATCACTTTACCCTTAGCCTATATACTTTTACTTAGTTTTACAACTGTTCACACATATTTTTTTTACTACATTCCTGTATTCTCACATTCAGTTTATTCATTTGTAATACTGTCTACACAAATGTGTATTACTTTAGTTATATTTTATGTGTTTCTATTTTTGCCTTACATCTTAACTTGCACTATTTTTGTCTTAGATTCAGATTCAACCTTTACTTGCATGTTTTTCTTTTTATAGTTATTTAATGAGGATTGTTGCCTGAGGCCTACAATTTTCATTGTCAACGACTAAAACGGTTTTACTTAAGGAAGGTGAGGGCAGGCAAGGAAATAAGTCTCAGTATAGGGATGTGAACAAATACATCATTCAGATATAAACAGATAAAAACAGCATCCAAATTATTGTAGTGATGTTCATTTTTCTTCTATAGTCACTCAGTCAAATCTAACTGCTAGAATCAACTCACTCTTCAAGGATTAATGTCCATAAATGCATTTAGAAATCATATTGAAAAAAAAAACATTCCTCATAAGATGCATGGTGGCATAACACAGATACACATGACATATATTTGCAAGTGTAAGCTACCAAACTAAAACACACATATACTGTTAGTTGGTACTCACAAAGCCATGGACTGTCATCTGAAGCCTGGACAATGGAAATGGAGAATGGGTGAGGAACGGTGGGGAAAGGGCTGTGTGGATTTCAGGCTGGATGCTGTCCAACTGTCCAAAACGGTGCTCTGGCTGGAATCAACAGTTCAAGATGAAGCTGTAGCAGGCGGGAGACATCTACTCCTCACAGGGTCCAAGGAGGGTCCCCTGGTCCTCTCTGTCTAATGAGTAGGGGTGTAAATCACAACTTTTATCACGGCACCATATTATACAGATTCTTTGTAAAAAAAAAACAGAAGATATTTGCAGATATCACAAAGTCTGCCACAATACAATTTCGATTTGATTCAACTCAGGGGCCTGCAATCGATATGAGACAATATTACTACTACTACTTATATTACTATTTAACACAATCAGTTACAACATTTTATTACTGAGCTCTGCCAGACATTTAAATGAAACTATTATTTTTAATAATAAAAAATATTAATGAATTAATAAAAAAAAGAATAAATATAAAGTGTGAATTTCAAAATAAAGGTGCATCTTAAAGATGATGATAGGCAAATGTATTGATATTTTCACTTTGCATCGATGGTATTGGATCATTGATCTTTGAATCGATTTATAGATCCAGATTGATGTATCATTATATACCCCTACTGTAGATCATTTGGCAAAGTGTTTATCCTTATTGGTCATTATGAGCCACCGTACCCATTTTTACACCTACTAATGTCCATCTCCTCAGTCACTTTTATCAACCAAAAGCTCACATGCTCTCTTATAGCGAGTTAGTTTTAGCTTTAGCTTAGCTAACAACACGAACACACACTAATATACAGGCGCATAGGCTGCTACTGTAGTATAACTATGCTAAAGTCGCTAGCATGCTAACGCGCCACACGTGATTACCATCACAGCTTTTACAAACTGCATCGAATTGGTCCAGTATTAGAAATGCCCACGCATGTATTCACCTTCTGTAGATTGCGTGATTGCAATGAGTCCCCAACCAGTTGGTAACTGCGTTAGCCGAAGTTATGGACATATTTTGACTCCATACACCTGCAGTGCACGACTGCCTGTATTTACCTCTGATTAGTCCGCGGCGTCCAGAGATGTGTCACGCATAGCGTAACCTCTAGGCCCCGCCCCTTTACCTTTACATGACAGGTGGTTGGGCTGAAAGTTAATCACAACCAGTACAATTAAAGACATAACTCAGGATAGACAATGCTGTGTTTTCTAGTGTTGATTGTGAGATAACACAGCCTTTTTCAATTTGTATTTCATGAGCTATGTTAAAACAACAGTAAACATTTATCTTACCACCTACTGTATGATTTTAACAGTTTCCTGTTTGAAATTCACACTGAAATTGCTGCTGAAGCTACTAACATCAACTGGTATTGCCTAGGGTACATAGGCAAATACATATTAATACATATATTAATGAGCTATTATGGCACTTTTTGTTTGTTTTGGCAATAGCTCTCTAATTTTTTATTATAGATACTTATTTAAATCGGGACTGGGATTGATACCAACATTTATACAACCATCAGTAATTAATTCATTCTGACTTGTATTTTTCCACTGTTAAAATGGTCCACATTACCTGGCACATTAACCATTTATTTATCTTTATTTATATATATATATATATATATATATGGGATTCAAATACAATAAAATAGTTGACTTTTAATTATATTAATTTAGGTAGGCCCTACATCATTCAACAATTATGTTATTTTGCATATTTTGTCGTCTGCCCATATGAATTGTAAATCCGAATACATTTTTGTGAACTAAACAGAGACAAATACAGATAGTAGCCTTGCGTTACACCCACAGTGTTGTATACAACAAGTAATGGCCTGGCTTGAAACCTGCCTAAAAATTACTTATCTTTATTCTTTCCAGCAGAGCAACAGTCTGCTCTGTTCACAGTATTATTTGGCACATTATCCTGTTGAAAAACTCCAGCCTAAATTTGTTCTGATTGCTTCAACAGTGCTTTTAATGCAATTGATTTTTAAGCCCTAATTGCACTCCCTTGTTGCAACACTGTTTATGTCATTGGATTTTAACGCCAGTTGCACTTTGTTTATTCTGTTTTTTTGGGGGGCTTTGCGAAATTAAATTGTATGGGTGTAAAGTTAGCCATTAGACAGTGACTTAATGAGATAAGGAGAAGTATGGACCCCAAGTGGGAACCACTTCTTCAGACAGTAACTTATCATCATCATGGAAGAAGGGATCAGTGAGAGAGAGAGAGAGAAGGGGAAAGTTTGTCAGTTAACGTCTAGGGGGTAGGTACAGTAAATGGTGCAGCAGAAACTTTGAGTGAAAACCTTGCACAGCAATAAAGTGATATACACATGAATAATGCAGGAGCATTTAGTTCAGTGCTTAGGCAGTGGGGGAATCAGATGTCCCTGGTGCCCTGAAGGATTCCAGTCTACTGAGCCAGCGTCTCTGGTCGAGAATAGACCAACACAGACCCAAAGGAGAATCCCAGTGATCCACACTGTCCTGCCAAGACGCACACACACACATACAAGACACACATTCGCCACAGAGTGCGCACACAAATATTAACGATTATGTACGCACATATACAGCCACCATGCCTCACATAACTGTGCACATAAATATACAGGCCTCCACACACACACAAAAAGACACAACTACACACCCGCTTACTCTTCACTGTTTTGAGTCAATAAAAGAAGGCAGTCCCCATGAATAACTAGAATAATTCACTGTTTTTTACATCCATGCATCCTAAAACAGCAACTGATTGTATCATGCCACACACAAAAATGTTTGCCAGCGATGACATCACACATAAATGAAGGGCTATATAAAGAAGCTCTGAATAATTGCAGAAACATCAGCTTAGTGTTGGCTTTACTTTGAGGTAATACTTGTGGGATTTGGGGTTTAAAAATAAATCTGGAGAGTCAGTGACTGAGGGACTGTGGGCAAGAGTTTGACTGTTAATTTCACAGAACTGCTGAGAAGATTTCATTTTGTCATCTCAGCTGCCCAAAGAATCAACTAATGACTAATTAATTACTACACATATCCAAATCAAATAATCTGCTTCTCGTTCCATGCATATTCTCTTTGGCAGCCATTCATCTTCTCTCCTTGTAGATCCAAAAAAAGGCAGAAATAAAATGATGTCATCATTTTTGGGTTTTAAAGGAGCAACAGACAACAAATCCCCTAGCATCACTTCCTTAATTTATGTGGTAGCAAATATTTTATCCTCTTCCTTCACAGTCAGCCTTTGGGCATATGGCAGTTAGTGGTGGGTGTGCATGCGCGCGTGTTTAATGTGTTGACACCGCCACTATTTACCAGCTTTGCCTCAACATTAAACCGTTTGATTTCCATTCAGCCAATGCAAATGAGGCCAGGAGAGCGTCGCCTCTGTAACATATGCAGCTCCTCATTTGCTGCCAGGGCCAGTGAGCTGGGGACAGGGGCGGTGCCGCTCTTCACATCGGAATGGTAATTCACCAATCAGTGAAGTGACATGCTTCGGCAAAAGAAGGGAGAGCCGCACAGCGCTGACAGGGGACATCAGTTTCACGAAACATTTCCTCCTCTGCACCTGAAAGCGCGGCATAATCACGCGCAGGGGCGATGCACCATGAAATGGAATGGGCGCCCAGATCCGGGGGAGCGGACACAGTGCCGTGTCCACAGAAATGAGGGTCATTCTTTACCCAGAGATGCCAGTGTCAGTAGAAAAGGCCCTGCAGGTCCAAGTCAGACAGTCGCACAGGCAGGTTCATGATACCACTTTATGTCAAACTTTCATTTTTGATGTGGATGATGCAGAAATATGTAGTTTATATATTGTGTCACCAAATCAACATCAAGGAAACGGCACTTATGTTTAGGTTTGGGGAGTAACAGAATACAATGCAAGCTATGGGGATACATAGGCCTATTTAAACTATAAGTAACTGTATTAGATTTACAGTTTATATTGGTATTGGTATTCTGAATACAGTTATTGTCTTTAAAAATAGATTACTCGACGGGATTACTTTATTACCTCCGCCAAGGAAGTTATGTTTCCGGTTCGGTTTGTTTGTCTGTTTGTCAGCAGGATTACAGAAAAACTACAGGCCTGATTTTCGTGAAACTTGGTGGAAGGATGAAGCATGGGCCAGGGAAGAACCCATTAAATCTTGGAGAAAATCTGAATCACGTGGCAGATACACTACTTATTTTTCACGAGGTAGAGCATGGCCTTCGTTCTGCGTTCTCCAAATGCCCTTCTAGTTTGTTTTTGTTTGATGTTCTCTAAAATTCATACAAGGCATGCATTTCCCATAAACAGATTTTTTTTTAAAGTGCACCTGCCACACGATGATGTCAGAGGAGATGCATAGCAGGACACTGTCAGGAATGTGTGTTTTGGAAGTATAAGACCATTTTCAAGTACTCCAAAAGTAATCCAAAGTATAATTTGAGTAATCTAATGGAACCTCCTACAAATTACATTTTAGGGCATCAATTCAGTAATCTGTATATGTTTTAAAAGTAACCCTCCCAACACTGCTTATGTCTGCATTACTGGATTCTCTGAGAAATATATGATATGAAGATTTTTTACAATGGGTGTTGTTAATCTATGTTAATTAAATCTGATGACATTATAAATAGCAAGCTTTGTTAAATTAGGTGGCACACCGTACCTGCTTGTTTTGCACGACCCAATTGAATCCACATCACCATGAACTGCCTAGTTTGCATGTTTTTTGTGGGCATTCGCTTGTATTTCTGAAATCCCCCACAGGTCATACGTATTGTCAGACACATTTGAGCTTGTGGAGGAACAAATGTGTGCCAAGTGAGATAAGAAATTATACTGCCGCTAATAGACTTTGCTCCCAGAGAAAGTTCAGCCCAGGCAAGAAAATAAATAAAAAACATGACCTGAAACTCAAACTAGTGCCTTTCTCTATCTGCCAGATGTATCAATGTTCCTCCAAGCAATCAAGAAGTAATTCCCTTTATCGGCCAACATGAATATTAAAGTTTTGCGCTGGAGGGATCGAGGGTATAAACACGACCGTCGCCAGCACCTGTCGGGGACTGCGGTGGATAGTTGATGAGGCGGGTGAGTGGCTCACAGTGCAGTCGCGGGGCTGTAAAGATACCGATGGTGACATCGGACAGAGCTGAAGAGCAAGAATGCTGATTAGTGGGAGCGATTAGCATCTTTGTTTTCGGGTACTTGTCATCCGACACATGTAAATTTAAGCCAGCGCGACAGCAACAGACCATCGCATTAATGTTGTTTACACCCAATGCAAATGAAGAGTAAGCAAACAAATATCTGAATACTGAGGGAGAAGGGGAGGGGTTCCCCAGACTGAAGACCTTTTTACGCATATGCAAATAGTAGTACTCATGGCATGCATCGAGCAGGAAATTAAGACAGAAAGAGGCAAAATCACAGAGCAGTATGGAAATGTGCAGATGTGTGGATATGCAACGCTGCTTCATTATGACCGAGAAAGATGGCCCATTTTAATATTCAAACATCTTGATAAACAAAAGACACAAATGAAGACGGTCCCCTGAGGACTAGGACAGAACACTGATGATCTTAACATTCGCCAAACAACATCCAACTCTGGGACAAAATTCGTCTCTGGGCATTACACAATTATGCTGTGCACACACTCATGCACACACACACACACACACACACACACACTCTCTACATTGGATAAACAAAGAGCAGAACATGCTGGAACATTTAATGTGCGTCTGGGGTCAAGTCTGGTAATGCACTTAAGATGGCGGTGGTCATGGAAGCTATCAACACCTGCAGATCATTTATCAAATTGGTCTGCAGTTTTCAAAAGGTCTGGATAAATTCTGTCGCAAATATTTTTCCAAATTCTATCAAACGATAAAAAATTGGCTTTTCCTTCAAAAGTTGATCTTCAGGACTGAAAAACAATCATCTCTGCCTGTAACAAACGAGCTGAACGAGCAGATGTCCAGAACAGGTTTTTCTTTCTTCTCAGTGTGATCTCATGGGAAAAAGTATAAATAGCATGCAACCTTTTGCGTGTTTGACGTGTCGTGTCGACACATTTTGTGCGTCATTTTACACCCATCTCATTCCCAACTCGTCACATATGGACGCTCCAGGAATCCTTGTTGTCAATTTTACGATTACACTTCACGATGGTCGCAGTTTTAAACGTGCTTAACGTTGTGATTTCAAACAAAACTTAAGTTTAGGCAACACAATTACTTGGTTGTGTGTAGGAAAACGCTGTGGTTTGGCACGTATACTCAGCATATAACTCAACGGACACAAACAGCAGTCTGTTTTCTCGGCCTTTATACGACGCCACCTCACTTACGGAGCAGTTTTTCTGAGCGTCTATATTGGCATGGATGAGTTTAAAGTAGAAAGCCTGGTGCAACTACTAAATGACACATGGAACGCAAAAAAAAATGTGCGAAATGACTTAACAAATTCTTATTATTCATACGCAATTTTGTGAGATAGGCTGTTCTTTTTGTTTGCTTCATCTGGTTGTGTGCTCTCGACTTGTCATTGTCTGTGTTTACGGTGGCATTAGGGTCATCGCTGCTCCCGCAGTTAATGGACCTAGTGGAAAGAGAGCGAGAGAGTGAGAGACGATCAAGCCAATTGTCCTTGTGCGGAGTACACTATACTGTTGACTTTGTCATGGTGCCATGTTGGATGGCGTCCACTCCATCATATCCATGCCCAGATGCTACAAGAGAGATAAGTGGATTGTACAGAACAGGCTTGTCAGGGATCCCATATATTCACCCTGAATCTGTGGATAGTAGAACACAAATAGGCTTTTAAAGTGAAGTGATTTAGATTGGGTTTGGGTTCTTTTTAGTCTCTTTTATTATGGATTGTTTTACACTGACATCAACTTGGCTCAGCCTGAAGGCATGTTTCTTGGAAACAAAGCAAAACTGCTGGCAGTATCAAATGTTTTCAATGGCTTTTAGAGGCCAGAAAATGTAACATTAGCTACCTATTTGAATGCTTAGCTCATGAAGATTGTAGTAAATGGCAACTGGAATGATTCCTGAGACGTCATTAAAAAGACATGTCTGAGGCTGCCTTCCTTAGAAGTTGCACTTTATATATTGATGGAAAACCTGAAAATTATCATCAGGTTTTGCATATTGATTCTGGTGTGTCCTCACTTTTATTATAGCAATGATGCACTTGACTTTATAATGAGTGTTTTAAAAGGAAAGAAAATTGTTAATTTACACCTTTTTTTTTTTGATTGGATGGTCTAGTCGCTGTTTGCTGCGCTTTATCAGGGTTTATTGCCAACTGATTATTTTGTGGAATGACTCCCACACAATAACGCCACTGATGCATTAAGTCAAGATAAAAGCAATCTAAATATGAACATGCATGATGGCTACGCTAAATGCACCCAACTAATGGTTTCATTATTTCATAATAAAGGGTTAATGTTTATTCAAAATGCCTATTTACTCAAATTGTTGTTGCATATATATGGCTCTTAAGAGAAGTGCTCCTCGGCGTCTTTTGAGGTTTGGGTTTCTATTTGCACTATCAACATTCAGATATGTTTTCAAATCGAGCTAAACTGGTGTTCACAACCTGAGCTCGAATTCAGCAGAGGGTTAAAAAAGAGATTAGTCAGCTTCCCGTCTCCTGCCCCAAAGCACACAATCACACACTCACACCCTCCTCTACGCCGCATGACCCTGTATATTTTTGAACCTCAGCCAGCTCTCTTCTTTAAGAGTCCAAATCCTGGTGGCTGCCAGTCAACTTCAAAGCGGTCGGGCTGTGGCTGTCTTTCTTAACCTCCAAATCTGGCTGGTCTTGTTACAGCTGCGCTGTGGGGACAGAGTGGGCAGTGTTTGCATTTCCACGTATGTGTGTGTGTGTGCGTCTGTGTGGACAGAGTGGGCAGTGTGCTAGGTCTGCTGATTAACCCCTGGGCCAGGGCCGTTCTCCTCGGCCAGACAGATCGGCTTTCGCCAGTCCCGGCCCCTGTAACGGGAGCCCGCTCCAACAAGCCACTTCAAAGAGACAGGGCCAGCAGGAATGTCAGGTTCAGAACCAGGGGGAGCGAGAGAAAAAGAGCAGGAGAGAGAAAGAGAGAGAGAGAGAGAGAGAGAGAGGGTGAAGCAGAAGGAGGAAGAGGCTTGTGTACATCTGTGTGTGTGTGTGTGTGTGTTGCTCAGTGTGAACACAGAGCGGAGGGGGAGTGGGCTGTCTCACTTTCTGGTCAGCAGCAGGACTTCGGCCCTATCTGAACCTTCCTCACTCGAGCGCTTCCTTTTTTCACTTGCAGCGGAGTGAATTTGTTTTAATTTAATTTGGCTGCAAAGCAAAAGGCCTTTGGGATTGTTTGGCCCGGATCAGCCGCGCCTCTTTAGAGACGGGCAGCATGTGTGCGGAGCCCTTTTTTCCTCGATGTCTCATCCTCTCTCTGACCTCTCTGAGCTAAAGAAAATCTATCACAGTAGACACATAAATTTAGTGAGCTTTGCCAAAAATCGAGCTACACTGCAGCCCTGCAAAAAAAAAAAAGATGTCTCTTCACAGCAGACAGTGAATTTGTTTCATTGTATCATTGATATTTTTGGATCAAAGATATGTTCTATTGGATGTGAGACGAGTAGAAATGGTGCTCATACAAAAAAACTCTTGTCCACAATTTTGCTAGGTATAGTGTTACTGGTGTACTGCATGTGTGTGAACATGTGCATGCATTTGTATACTATGGGTACAAGTATATGTTAGTATTTGTGCGTGCACCAAGCTGCAACCACTGAGTCTGAAAAGTGAAGCCAATGCGAAAGTGCCTTAAACCTGCATTCTTTCTCATGGTCAGCAAGGGGCGACTCTGCTGTACAGAAGTCAATGGGAAAATGACCCGACTCACTTATTTCCTCAGTAAACATTTTCCTAATTAGTTTATGGTCTCGAATGCTAGTTTCAAGTCTTCTTCAATACAGCATGATGTTCATTTTGTAAATTATGTTTTGTGGTGATTTTGTCTTGACCCTTTCACAGTGTTCATGAAAGTTATGTTTGGCTGCTGTTCAGCGTTTGGTTGTACTAAAAGATACTCTATTTTGTTTTAAGCCTGTTTTTCGCTAGCCAAGTTTAGCATCCCAATTGATATGTTAGCGTGAATAACGGATGCACCTTGCTAACCAAGCTTGCTTGTTAGCTAGCGCTAGCATTAGTTGGTAACTTAGCGCTTAGCTTAGCGCTCCTCCCCAGCTCCACCCTCTCGTCCAAATATGGTCATTTCTGGCTCAAAAAAAAAAACACATGGCGTTGGTCAAAATGCCAAACTCTTCTCTCTTCTCTCTTCTTTTACACAGTCTATGGTGTGCATGCACAGCTGCTATCCATATATTTTTTATATTATTAAATAATTTATATAGTATGTCTACACTTCATCTATGCAGTGGGGTAAAAACACAAAAAATGTTTCATTTATGAGAAGCAAAATAGCCGTTTCCCTACTTCATTACAACTTTCTACTACTACAAGAATAAAAAAACCTGAAAGACTATTGTGTCGAGTGTGGCATGAGTATGAGTTCCCACAACCCAATAAAGAAAACCGCATGTGGTCTGACAGGATAAAACATATCCAACACACTTTCAAGAGGAGCTACAAATCCTTCCATGGAGTTTTATTTGTGCACGAGTTTGTGTTCTATAAGTGTGTGCCTGTGCAATTCATTTTTACAAAGGGACACACCCACACAAATGTGTTGTCATGAGATTCCTTGAAGTCACACAGAAGAATCCCCTGCGGAGGTTAGGTTTGCTGTAGCAGAGGAGCCGGGCTGAGCCGCTCCGTCGATCACCCAACACTGTGCAGCCTTTTGTGGCTTGGAGACAATGGGCCGCTGCTGGGGAGAGAGACAGGCAACCTGAACCTGACACAGGAAGCTCTTAAAGCTACACAAAACAAACTGCTGAGCTCTGGCATTTCCCCCTACTGAAAGACTATCTCCACCGTCATTAAAGGTGAACTCAATCGTCTAAT
>JAOVVB010064822.1:0-14201 GCA_028570985.1 Heterobranchus longifilis | reverse complement strand
GAATATTTATTTTATTGCATTTTAGATTTGTTTCCAGTGAGATATTGAGTTTATATAGTGACTTTGCTGTTGCAAACTTTACTGTTATTCTCTAGAAACAACATTTAGGCCTAGGTATTTAAAATATAAATACATTAAAATGCTGTTCTGAATTAATTATTTTCTTTTAAATAATAGCCTATATTTTTTAAACAGCAGTTAGAATGAAAAGTTGCCGATAAGAATGCAGATCAAAGTTACTGCATGAATAAAAGTGCCTGAAAATTAGGAGACTAAAGTCTAAAATCTCCACAACATATTCAGCAAACTGAAGCTGTCCTCAAGTCAGCAGGTGTTCCTTTTTGAAGTGGATCAATTTAAGCCCTCCACCAGTGTGACCCTTATCAGATTGGGTCTACAGGGTAGATATCTCCGCCTTAATGCAGAGTGATACCTGAATGACCATTACCAAGACATCAATCTCCATTCAATAGCCCCCTGGGGAGTATAGCTTGGTCATAAGTTAGGGAAATGACTGCTTTTGCCAGCTGATGCTAATTCGCTATGTATGCAGGCTGTCAGATACATGGGCCGAGGTCTTTGATCAAAGCTTATGAAGGGTTTGATGGGGTTTAGTAAAGATAAAGGGACAAGGAGGGTAAGAAAAAATTGAGAGAGGGAGAGTTGGGGGTTTATAGGGAGAAGGGGAGAAAGAAAAGGTGAGTCACACTTTCCAGAAACGTGTGAATACTGTATAAAAGATACAAAAGAAATCATATTTACTGGAAGAATGCTTTTTTCTTTGGGTTTTCTTTAGAATCTACCCAGCGGATTTCCTGCCAATTAAAGCCCCCTGTGTGAGATATTATAGCACACATACTTTGCAGTGTCTTCAGTTGCACACACAAACACACAACACAAACACACAGACGCTCTGTTTATCTGGCTGTAACCTTTTTTCCAGACTCAGCTCCATGACACTGTGACAACACAGTTTGATCTTATATTCTGTGCTCTTAATGACTGTAAAAAGTGACCATGGGGGCAACAATCGCTGGAACTGTACACCCCGTGTACAAACGAAAAGAGAGGAAGTTATAGATGAGAAGAAACATACAATTTGAAATATGCCAGACTTGCATAATTAATAGTTTGCAAAGTCCATGGATCCCCAGGGGTTCTAAATCTCCAGATAAAAGCAGTGAGTGGGAAAGGATAGTCTTCTATATGTTCTCACTCCACCCACAATGCAAAGTAACTGACCACGCTCGTATTCCTTTTCATGTTTTAGTCCACATACTGTAAGCTATGCATACTTTATATTGCTGTAGCAGTGATGCAGCTAGCTTCACAAAAAAACACACACACATGATGTTCACTGGGATGTATTACGTAAGACAACCTTGTTGAAAAACACCATTGTACATATCTTGCAAACTTGTAAAAATAATTGAAGTTCATGCAGTGCTTCTATAGAAAGCACTGATGGAATGTAACATTCATTTTTCTACTGATACTCTCTTTCTACTAACTGAAAAAATCCCAGAGTGTCTTTCGCGACGTGTTGCAGTCTTTCGCAATGTGTTTATTGTGAAAGTTGATATTGCAATGACGATAAAAAAGATGATATATCACAGGTAACGGTATTCACCTTATTGTTGGAGTCTAAAAGAGAGTGACAAATGAAGTAAAACAACACAAACAATAAAACAAGTGTCAATCTAGGCGAAGCGTCCCAGAGATTGAGAAAATGCTGCTCATAGCATCGCCTTCTGCTAACATAGCCACCATGACAGCTACAGGCTCTCAGCTGCAGCGAATTCAAGTTCATGTTGATGAATCTCAGTCTGTCGTCTCAAAGAGCTTCACAGGTCCAAACGTTTGCAAAGAAAACTGGACGGTAATCCTCATTGAGCTGCTGCTGTATAGTTACGGCATCGTGCCGAATGAATGAATAGTACCAGAGTAATGAACAGTACCAGAGTAATGAACAGTACCAGAGTAATGAATAGTACCAGAGTAATGAACAGTACCAGAGTAATGAACAGTACCAGAGTAATGAATAGTACAGAGTAATGAATAGTACAGAGTACAGGTTACTGAAGTGAAGTCCCACTTTGCTTCAAATTGTGGTGTTTTTATTTGCTGCCTGCTTACTGCAGCTTTAATGAAACCTGCATGCAATTTATTTAATTCCTTACCATGTTGGGGAATGTTGGCAAGATTGTGTGGGATGCAGTCCAAAAAAAACCAAGTCGGTTTAGCTCCAACAAGGTTTCAACTTTTTACGATTTGTGTGGTTCTTTCCAATTAACTTCCTCAATGCCATAAGAAGCAACTGACAGGAAAGAAGAAGAGAACCGTCTGCCTGAGTCTGAATGTGTGTGGCTTTGTGTGAACAGCTCACTCTCATCTTTTTTCATTTCTAGATGGAACAGATGCGTTTTTACAACCTCACTGGTTATCTTCAAACACTTAGTCTTTTGCCTGTCCATTTTTGAAGGAGCTGAATTATTAATGCGTCTGGAATAACCTTCTTGGGCTGCATGCAATTAAATGTAAGATTTCCCCATTTGTATTTCTCAAAGGGTATACAGTTGGGATAACATACGCACACACCACATTTGCCATCTTCAGGAGAGGAAATTGAGTGTGGGAGTACCTTATCTCACTACTGACGTAAATCAAATCAACATTCAGGTGCTATATTTGCATAGGAGTCACACTCAACTACTGTACGTCACTGCATGCGTACACAAATAAGATAAGGGGAAATGAAACAGAGGCAGAATGGTCCACTCTGTGAATAACTGGCACAAGTCCTTTTTAAAAAAGGGCACAAATTCTACACACAAAGGAGACAAAAAATACAGTCGAGGAAAAATAAAGGGACATCTGGCCGAGGAAAGGGATCAACACAGGCAATATAAAACAAATCGAGAAGGTCATGAACAGCACTCCAGTGGTCGCCAAAAAGAGCTGCGAGAAAAACGCATCTTCAGTCTGGAGGTCAGATAAACAGAATTTTGGCATCATACATCTCCAAATGACAATTAGAAGTTTAGAGCAGGAGACATCTGACCACCCACTGTAGCAATGGCACAAATTAATAATTAATGCTTAAACTAAACATTTCTGTGTTTCTTTTTCAGACGTTTCCTTTTTTCTTCCTTTGGCATTTTCATTACAAGAAGAACCAATTAGAGCACTGTGGCCTGAATCTATCACATAATGTAGTCTCTAATATTAGTGCGATGCCAACGCCCAGAGGAGAATGAATCGGACACTATTAAATATTGTATTTGTTCTGCTAGTTCAGGTAATCTCGGGATAAAATGTAATAACGAATAATTCAATCTCCATTTATTCTGTCCGTGAAATCTCATTCTCCAGTAGTATTGAATGAACACGCTGTCACATCCGTATAAGAAAATTAAAGACCATGTAAGGCCTAAGAGTTATTATAGTACCTACTGTGCCCTTATCAAGATGGTATTCATTCTGAAAAGGAGTAATCTTGTGTAAAAATAATTCATGAACTTCCCAGTTCTAAAATGAGAAATAATTTCTGCATATTAGGGAACGTTGACAGAATAATCAAAATCATGGCTATAGTTCTGTATGTGCTGAAATCAGGCTCCTCTAATGTAGGCTACATATAACATGCTATATTCCTTTCACTTATAAGATTATAAGGGACAAGCATCATGTGGCACAATCTATTCATTTGTGTTTCTTCGATGCTCTTCAGGAAATTTCTGCATGACACTGATGACATTTGTGAACAGATTGCATGTGTGTGAAAAGCAGCATTAAGGTTAGTTAGGTAGCTCTTTTTATTTATACATGATAAGGCTGCACGATATGAGGAAAATATGTGATATGCGATAGCGTTGTTGAATATTGTGATAACGATACAAGTATTATCAGTCATATTATCAGTTCTGCCTTTCTGCTGCTTTCAGAATTCTGCTAAACAACAACAACAACAAATTGCTTGTTGAATTAAAAAAAAAAATTGAAAGGAAGTTATTTTGGACATTTTATTGAACAAATTGAACATTTAACTTAACACAAAAGGCACCATTTAAAAAAGAAAAGAAAAAAAAGAATGATAGTTAGATATTAAAGAGCAGTTTTCTATAGATACTCTCTTTCAACTAACTCAAAAAATCCCAGAGTGTCTTTCACGATATGTCTCAGTCTTTTGCGATGTGTCTATTGCGAAAGTTGATATTGCGATGACGATAAAAAAACAATATATTGTGCAGCCCTAACACATGAAGCATTTCTTATCCATACAGCATTACACACACACACACACATAATTGTTTGGTGCCATTATCCACAGCCTCTTGCCTGACCACATGTATATCCATTTTTAACACAAGTGACCCCAAACAACATGGACTTTCAAATCTGTTTGCATGTAGTGCTAATTAGCAGATGCTAGCATGCTAACGTGCTTTACTGTACTCAGATGGTGAAGACATATTAGCATTGCCTCTGATCAGGGTTTGCTGGTTGTGCCTCGCTCCAGGCTCAAAACAAAAGGAGACTTTGGAACTCACTCCCAGTGGTTTTAAAATCTGTTGACACTTTTAGAAAACAGCTCAAACCCATTTGTTTATACTTGCTTTTACATAGTTTTTAGTGTCTTTTATGTTTTTAGCTATTTTACTTGCTACTTTTGCCTTTTGTTGTGAAGCACTTTGTGACGTCTGCTTGTGAAAGGTGCTATATAAATATATAAATAAACCTATTATTATTTTTATTGTCCATCATTGTGCCATGTAAGCATACAGACATTAGCATATAGCTTAAATCAACGCTGTGCCTCAGTACAGCCTCACACAGCTGCTGGCTGTAGACTTACAAACCAATCCACATAGAAAGTGATTTTGACATCCATCACTCACATGTCTCACGGAACAGATATGCTTCCATTTTAGTAAATGTGTCAATCCACAGTGATGCTTCCAGTCTATTTTTGTGGCATTTGTGAAGCATAGTCTGCATAGACAGTTGTTTAAATCACACACATATCCAGCTATGTGTTTTGAAAGTATTAACCGTATCTACATTGATTGATCAAGGCTCCCAGTCTGTCTGTGAGCTTGGCTGTTTTCACTACAGTAGGGTGTCCTTGATTTAAAGAAGGTCTTAGTCCACTGATGATTTTGTCAACTAATTGATTAGTTGATTTAATCGACAGATCTGTGAAACTGAGTTTCTCCACAAAGAATCATGCAAAAGCAATGCTTTAAATCTTGTGTTTACCAGAGATGTGTTCAGACGTTTCTTGGAAATAAATCATTCAGCATTAAAAAATGACTAATCCACTAAAGAAATCTTTAGACCAACACAACGGATTAGTCGACTAATCGATTAAGAGGGGGCAGCCCTACGCTGCAGGCAGATTCCCCTCACTCGCAAAAACTATTTTGGTTCAGTACGTTTCTGCTGTCAGTCAGCCTGGTGAAGGCAGGTTAGCCAGCCGCTGTCCACTCAGCTCTCCGGGAGCTGCTGCTGACAGACGGCCGTGTGGAAGACGGAGTCGGTGTGGATTGGAGGACGGAATGCTTACGCTCCGCTCACTTCTCGCTTGCGTCTCTCTTCCAATGGGGATTCCCAGTTAGTCTTGTTTTCAAACTGCTGCAAGTTTTCTTGACAGCTTGTTTGCTGATGCTGCAGAGATTGGGCTTTTCTTTCACTGATGAATGTGCAGCAGTGATGTAGACTTTACAGTGCAGGCAGTGGGCCACAATAGTATGCAACTCACATATTGCACAAGGATGATGCTCTGCATTTTGAGCATGTCCTCAGTGTACAGTATGGACCTTTGACTCTGATGGGAATACAGACAGACCAACAGGCAGACACAGGCCACTAAAAACAGAATGGATAATGCTTTCTCCCTCAAGTACTTCAGTAATGACTGAGGGCACCAATTAGGGAAATGTAAGGTTTTTAATGCCCTGACCAAATAGTTATCTCTCCTGCTCCATCTCATGTTGTCGACTCAGTGAGCACTTCATGAGCTGCAAGATTTCTGGCTTTAAAACTCACTTCTTCAGCCTGATAATTTCAGCCTGCAATAAATTCCATGCCCACTCAGATTTTAAGCCCCTTTTCCTAACTTTAAATATTTAAACACAAATGCATCCGGCTAAACTGCAAACCTACTACTCACACAACTACTCAAACAACCTTACTGTGCACTGCGATGGCACCAAGCGCAGGCTTTGTTCTACACAAGGCAAAACAAACCTGGACATTTTTAGTATTCTGTTCATCTGTGCCTCTCTCTCAAGGGTGCGAGCATTGACTTTGGCAGACCACTTTCACGGGAAGAGAAATTATGGATTTATTTGAAGGAATACAAATAAACAGTGAATTCAAACTTCTTTTTCCCAATAGACTGTGATATTGTAATTGATATTGCAGAGTAGTGGAAGGTTTAAGAGAGGCCGAGTGCAGAGAGGGAAGATGAGGCAGAGAGAGAGAGAGAGAGAGAGAGAGAGAGAGAGGATGAGAGAGACTGGCCAAAAACATAATCTAATAATTCATGTTGGAAACTTATTAAGATTCAGACTGATCAAAATGTAATCCTTGGGGTTTGAAGTTTCAGAAATAATGCTGGAAGAAAGGATGACAAAATAGATGAGATCAGTATCTCCACAAGAGACAAAATGCCTATTCATGCTGAGATGGATGCATATCTCTTGAGCAATCCAGTGTGACTTTGAAGATTCTTTGCAGACAGTTTTTCCAGGCCAAACCAAAAGGACATTATAATCCAGGTCACAACGCCATTACACTTTGACTCAGTTTCCAAAGTGTTTTCTCGCTCTGAGTCACGGCTAACCTGACTAATCAGAAGAGACATGAAAGCGTTGCTCCTTTTGAACCAGAGTCATTAGCGGCAGCAACCTCAGGGACTCAATGCCATTGCAAACAGTGCACTGTCGTAATCACCAGGATAACAGCTAGATTAAACCAGTGTCCATGCAAGTCTGACAGTTGTGCGAAGTTTATCACTCAAGTTTCGATGCACAGGTCTGTGCGGCTCGCTGATGTCTCCAGTTGGATGTCCGCCGAAGATCTCATATTCAAGAATACTGAGATGCTCTTTCAGGTGAAAAATCCTACGTTCTACGTTCTACCCCTCCGTCTACACTGACAAGACTGTGGTGATCACGACTTAGACTGCTGGAATCCCAGAGCTCTCTGCTTTGCATGGGTCTGGCCTCCCTCCCTTTCAGACAGATTTCCATTGACTAAAAACTTGTAGATCCAATCGCAGCCGTTTATGTCATATGAGGTGGGTTTAAGCTTCCGTCAATCATCCTCTGTCACAGAGGAGGACAGTGAGGAAGGCATTATTGTCAACAAAGATGGCTGCTGCCGGTGCCTGTTCACGCAATGCTCAGGAAACTCACACCAAACTGTGAAATTACTGTAGGTACGGCTGGTCAAATATGAATCGAGATTCTGATACTACATTGCCTATTTCCCGCCTAAAATGTTTTCAGAAACATATTTTAGTGTTCTGTTTATAGCTGTAAAGTGAGAGTTTGTGCCGACCGCATGTTGGTGTTATGAAAAAAAGAGCTACCATGTTACCTGGCGACTTTCAGCAGGAATTCACATCAAATGGTCAAACTAGGCCGTGCTGATCAAATATGAATCAAGATTCTGTTACTGTATTACCTATTTCTTGCAAATCCAAAATGAACTCAGAGGTCCTAGACTAATTTGCGAATTAGTCTAGCCAGGCTAGGAAGTATTAGCATGGGACTCAAAAGAAGGAAAAATCATATTTCATACAGAGATAATTCAAAGTACCTTATATAAGACATTAAGCCTAAAGCAACATAGGTGACATGAAATTAATACATTGGCAGATTAAAAGAATAATAAAGAAAAGGCAAAAATAAAACAAACCAACCAAATTAAAAAATAAAAAGTCTTTGTTAGGTTTCCAGCAGCATCATTCTGAATGAGCTGCATCTGTCGGAGAGATTTTTCCAGAAAGACCTGAGAAGGGTCCATTACAGCAGAGCTAAACCAGCTGGCATGATCATGCAGATTTGATCTCTTAAACATGTATTCAGATTTGTCCTCACCTAAATTTGTTGTTCCAATCTCACTCATCTCCCACCTGGACCTACCACAGCTTTCTCTAAGCTAGCCTCCTAAAAAAACTCAAAATGTTTCACTGCAGCCTGTTTTCAACCTCAACTAATTATCACATGTCACTCATCCTCTTCACCTTATCCAGTGGATGGCCACATCAGCTTCACACTTGTTGTACCGGCATATGAGTCGCATTCCCCTGACCAGCCCTGTCGTCTCCCATCTTCAAGCTCTTGGCTCTCCATCTTGTTTTACCTGGTTATGAATTGTTAAATTATATATAAGTCTTGCGATTTGTTGACCCATGTAACCAGCCCAACCTCCTCTCTTTGCTGACTCTGTGGCTCCTTCGGGACGTCCGTGTCATGGGACGTGGTGCATCATTTTCGCAACTAATGGAATAATAAAACGCATTGGACTCAGTGTGAAGGTTTCTGTGCGTAACAGGTTTTTTTGGATGAAAAAAACACATGAAAAATACGGACTCGGTGTGCAAAGACCTTTAGGGATGCTAATTTAGGAAATGCTTGTATGCGTCGTATTAGAGGGTCGGAACATATTCGACCTGTGTGGTTTGGTTTTTTCAATTCCAATTTCAGTTTATTTACCTATTTAAAAAGGAACATGGCATATTAAACATTTACATGCAAATATGCAAGATTTTAGCCGTAGGCTAATTTCCATCTTTAGTCCCTCAGCAGGTGGATGTTGTATGTGCCTTAACCCTGAAGGCTTAACATCATACTACTTTCTTCTTTTCTCCCAATATAGGCAAGAATCATTATTCCAATTATATTCGCCACTAGATGTCTTTAACTTTAACGTAACATGCAACACTTGCATATGTTGGCAAGATTCGTCATTGTCGTTTATCAGTGTCTCTGATAAACGACAGAGGCTCATGTGACCCTTTCAAAAAAGGTATTTACGCAACTGCAGATTTAAAGGAACATCTGGTTTAGTCTTGGCAACTAATGTATAGGGTTAGGGAAGGATTTCCTTCATGGTAGTAATTGTTGGCACAACCACAACAGGTCACTTGGGAGCACGTAGGTTCTTTTGAACAACACGTGCTTTCTGTTTCTTGTGAGAGCAGCCTTGTTTTTTCTGTTAATTACACATTTCTCTAAAAATTGACCACCTATGACACCTTTTATGGGAAGCAGTCATTGTGATCATGTGCTTTCCCTCCAATTTCCAGAGATCACGTTTTTTCATCCACCATAAATCAGTACAGGCCGTTATTTTAGCGTGACTTCTATCCAATTAGTTACAAGGGGTTTGCATAATTTGCCATTATTTCTCTTGCCTTCCCCCTGTTATTAGTCTTTCAGATGGAAATAATTTCCTGACAGTGTGATGACACACCATTTTCACCAGGTCAGATGAGTTCCTGTAATTATGTAAATCACCATGGTTGTGTGGATTGGGAGTTCAAGCTGGTCAGGAGGTTGGAGAGAGGGATCATGGGTACTGCTGCGGTTCAAGGTACTGTCAATGCCAAGTTTTTCAGTATGCATGTCAGCGTGCGTTATTATGAAAACCATACTCAACATTATGTTCCTGGAAGTGGTGCAGTAGCACTTTGCAACACAAACCGTTAATAAAACTGATGAAGATGATCCTTCATTACACAGTCAAACACCGACTTGTTTTAAAGTTTACATATCTACACAAACTTTCACTCTCACAACATGTGAGGAAGTTTGTATTTCTGCATCAGTATCTTCAAGGACAGTTTTGCTCCAGAGTCTGCTGAGAAATACAGATGGTAACAGTCTTATACACTTAGAGAAGAGAGCAAAAATATTTTTCCCACGAAACTCACCTTGAAAATGCGTAGAGGTATGCAGCAAGCCTAGAGTAAGGACAGTGTATACTAGGGGATGTACATGCAGGAAAGCTACTACTTGTATCGGTTTATTTCACAAAAACATTTAAATAAATAATAAGTGGATAGAACCTGAAAGTTGGTGAACATTGTTCAAACTGTTTAAATTCTTCTGCGTTCAGTTGTTTTCTCCTGCCATATGAGTTTTTCTCCACCATATACAGAAAGTCTAAAGTAGTCGAAATAAAAGTTGTGCAACTGTTAATTATCCAAGAGGAATGAATAGTGGAAAAAGAACAGTAGGTTTCAATAGTGGAAAAACAATATTTTTGCACTGGGCATGTTTTTTCTTGAAAAAAAAAAACAGGAGGTTGTGTATAATGGGAGGAAATCCAGATGAAAATTAAGTTAATTTGAAGTGTCTATGGCTACGGTTACACATGTCTTTTCAATATGATTTCTGTGATCAGATGGCCAGATCCGATCACAGATGTGTGTCCACATATGACACTTTATTGCGACCTGCCTGGTCGGATAGTGATCGGATATATTTCCACGCAGATATTCCCTGTGATAGGTGGAGATCGGCGGTCTCAGCTGTGCTCCAGCCGCTGACAATTCTCCTATAATTTGGTGATAAACACATTTCATTTCCTATATATTCTTCACAATAAAAGTCCCCCATTTGTTATTTATAAGCTTTTATTGTGAAGCAGCAAAATCAGGAAATGTCTGACTGTGAAAATGAAATTCTAAACAGGGAGAGATGCAGACGTACGCTTGATAAATTGTCCGGATTGTGCCCAGATTACTGTCCACACACCTGTGCAATCCGATCAGAAGGCGATCCTGACCACTTCGGGATATGGTCTGGGTGATCGGATCACAATGTGTGCAAGATCTGATCAGGGACTGTCCAGACCTGACGGTTTATGCGTCCTGGCCTGATCGGATGACAAGTGTAACTGAGGCCTAAGTCAAAAAATGACAAAACTATAGACAAAAACATCAAAAGCTCTCTGACATTTTGCACTTTTACTTTTAATCCCAATATGATGATTATGGAAAAAAAGTTTTAAGAAGCTGAGATGCTGTTTACATCTTTCCAGAGCGCATTATCTGTTCATACCCAAATAATGAATTCATATTCAGTTACATACCCACTGTATACACAAGAGCGTCGATTCTCTATGGAAATTACCTCGAGAAGAAAGCAATCGGAGAAACTTCCCAGCCTTCCTGTACGTCTTCAGGCGATAAGAAGAGAATGTAAAAATGTATGAGACCTTATTACATGTAGATATTATCTTTATCTCTCTTGCATGCTCGCTCAATCTCTTCTTTTATTTTCAGCACAGAAACATTTAAAATTGCATGAAGAGTTCTGTAGTGGCATTTACAGTAAAAGGCTGATAAAGTGTTGTCAGCGACTTTGTCATCTTTGGTCTGGCTCTCCCACTGACGCTGATAGAACTGCTGAAAGCTCACTCCATCTGTTTCTAAGGTCTGAATATAGACTTGTGTTCGTCCACACTGTCCTCCAGAGCAAAACAACAGTTGTCGTCATTTGTTCCTACTCTGTAATACGACCCATATGAGCGTTTACTAAAATAGCGTCCCTAGCGGTCAAAGTAGTTACGACCCGTATTGAAGTTTTGCGGCGCCCTCTAGTGTTTGTAGATATTCAGAAAGCAGGAAGTCATGTAACCGAGTATTTAGAGAAACAGGGTTGGGGCGGGCGAAGGGGTGGTGGATGGATCAAACATACACGGGAATTTCACTCAGGAGACTGCTGTTTGTGTTCTGTTTGAAACCAAAAGTAAACACTGATTTATATTAACTTCATGTAACAGACAGAACTACGTCACGTGTCCCGTTTGAAAATAAAATGAAACAGCGAGTTATTACCCGGAAGTATGTGCTGTTTAATGTCTCAAATATACTGATTTTAACCTAAACCACAGCCTTTTTTCTAACACTACCAAGCCTAAACCTACCACAACAAGGTCCATTAACGGCATGTTTAAAACCGCAACCGTAACGTTTAGGTACAAGGACGAAAAACGCTCATATGGATCGTATTTATTACAACCGCTAAAGGCTCATTTATGCTCCCTTTATGTACGAAAATTGATATGTTAATTTCAAACGACGTCACCGTCACTGTCCACATACTTCCATACGTCCTTTACGTTGGCAGCAGTTGTTAAACAAATCATCCACCAGAGGGCAAAAGAGAGTCAAACATTGTAGACGGCGGTCTGTCAGTCCATTAAATACATCAATATAAAAACCATTTCTATTAAATCATGTACATCGCCATTCCGTTCCGCCGTTGTTTTTAAATGTCTTCCTCATGTTCTATTTATTTTATTTTTATTTCTATGATTGTGTGTCTACACTGTCTCGTGCTACACTGCCCCGATGATTTCCGGTGGTGCTGCTCCGTTAAGTCCGTATCCATAAGCTTTCAGAGAACGTGCAGAAATACGGACAAAATGAACGCAGGATACATACAGAAGGCTCCGTCCGTATCCGAATACGTATCTAACGCTGAGCATAAATGAGCCTTAAGGGCACTGTTTTAGTAAATGCTCATATGGGTCGTATTAGAGAGAAGAAACAAACAACAAATATGGTCGTATAGTTTGGAGGTTCGTCTGTGTTTTCTGTATTGCCATCTTAAAAATCCAATCTCTAACCTTGCTCATTAATAAAACTCACTGTGGACCAGCATCAGTGGGTTATCTGACTGAAAAAAAGAGTGGCTTTAAGCACAGCGGCTCTGGTTTACACCAACCCCAGCCTCATTGAAGAGTAGAATCAAACGGTGGTTTGAGATTTGCTCACCTTTGGATCAACCTGTAATAACACTGAAAGGTTTCCTGAACAAATGTCCGTCTAAATGGCATAGAATATGGGATCTGCTGTACATCTGATGCATGGTGGAATTTGCTCAGTATTAGCTGTTAAAAAATGTACATTTACATCTCAGTTCCCCAGTCAGGAGACGATTATTTGTGAGTTCAAAGTTACAAGTACATTTCATTTTGTAGTTTTCATATGAATTAAATTAGATGAGGTTGAGATAGTGACAATGACATATGGCACAAAGACAGTAGAAGGTTTTTATATACAGTGCAAGGCAACATCTTAAGCCATATGCAGCAAACTATACTGTCCATTTAACTTTGCAAATAAAAAGGTTTCTTTCAAATATCTGAATTTACAAAAACACATCAGGTTGAATTTTGACAAAAAAAAAACAGTGTAAAGAAAGACAACAATATAAAGAAATAGAAACATAATTGCACTTTCTTTCGTGGTATAATTAATCATTGATATTTTGCCTCACCCGTCACCATGAAGTCTATGGGGGTTTTGAAGCAAAACTTTGTAAACTACACACATTCACCATTTGTACAGCAACCACAAATGCACAGTAGTATTCACACAGATACAATATTACTCTCCTAGTGATGTATTATTATAGATTGCGGATCAATGACCAATCCAGCCTCAT
Organism: Heterobranchus longifilis; assembly: GCA_028570985.1. Taxonomy (NCBI): domain Eukaryota; kingdom Metazoa; phylum Chordata; class Actinopteri; order Siluriformes; family Clariidae; genus Heterobranchus; species Heterobranchus longifilis. The sequence goes on along the minus strand of JAOVVB010064822.1, from coordinate 729 downwards.
TCAAAATGACAGACAATTACTGCTTTCTCACAGAAAGCGTGCACAGCCGGGCATCGTGTTGTTCTCGTCTGAATCCTGGAGAGATGAAATGACAACCACTCTTTTTCCCTCTCGCTTCCTGACGTACATATTGTTCTGCATATTTCTGTTGCCAGGGCATTCTGTGCATGGCACTGTGCTTTTCTTCACCATACCAATGGAATTCTAATGATTTCTGCACACATGCACATATTGCACACAAGAAAACACATGCACATGGTCATTTACCTTCCTCCTATCACCCCACAGTCAACACGCAGCACTGTAAATGTCACAGTATCTAAAATTCTGTTTCCCGCATAAAGACATTAGGTCAGAAGTCCACTGCAGTTTTTTTTTTTTTTTTCGATTGCTAACCTGCATTGGTCAAAACTGAAGTCACACTCAGTACGTTTACTTGGTGTTAGAAAAAGTAAATTTATTGTATTAGTCCGACTAAAACTGGACTTTTAAAATACATGTAAACATGTTTTATTTCTTTTTTTATTAATTTACTAGCACATTCATATACCATACTGTGAACACTTGCATATTCCTGTCAATATTCCCTGTTTATATCCTCTAAACTCTGCAGCTCTCATACAGAACGTACTGTTTACATATTCCTTATTCCTTATTTATATTCTGGAGTTAATTACGCCACCTGTCTTTGGAGCTTTCTTCTCACTTGTACATATACTTTTGCTTTGC
>JAOVVB010064788.1:0-14202 GCA_028570985.1 Heterobranchus longifilis | reverse complement strand
CCACAGACGGATTCAAATATGTCACGGCAGTTTGACAAGTGTTGATATAACTCTCACTGCCAATGTATCAATCCTCACTGACCATGAGACGGCCGTCTCACGGCAACCCCACGCATTATTTTTAATGCTTTTTCCATACGTTTCTGCATCTGTACAGCTGTTTAAAATCACACAAATACCCTGCTGTACGAGTGTTTTTAACATATTAACCGCAGCTCCAGTGACTGATCAGCTGTCTGCCTGTGTGTGTGTGTGTGTGTGTGTGTGTGTGTGTGTGTGTGTGTCAGAGAGCACGTGTTTCACTACAGGTAGATGTCCTGTCCTCCTCACTACGGAAACAGAAAAAAAAATCAACGAATGATCCAAACACGTTGATTTCCTCTCATGGAGCCGACATGAAAACTCTTTTGGTTCAGTGAAAGTCAGCTGTCAGTCAGCCGGCTGAAGAACGGTTAAACAGCCGCCGTCACGTCAGCTGTCAGGGCACCGGCCCAGAGGTTGTTTTTTTCTTTTCACAGAGGCAGTGTAGATTAGAAAACAGAACGGTATGTGCGGAGCTAATGTACGGAGCGCTCGCGTCTCGCTCTCGTCTCGCTCGCGTTGAGGATCGGCAGTCAGGGTCCGTACAGCTTTTTAAGAGTAAAATTCAAGCACTTTTCAAGCACTTTCAAACTGTTTCAAGGTACCGAAACAAAACATTTCCAGACTCTTGAAGCTTTTATCATCGCATCTAAATTGTTACCATGAATGCAGCTGCAAAAATTAAAGTGTACAGAATTTCTTCCTACCCACAGCTATCAATGTATTTTATCATGACTTTGTTTATTTTACCAGCTGTTATTATTAACTTTGACTGTATGTTTTGTCTCTGTGAGACAACAAACAAATATAACGACGGGATGTGTTCATTTTGACAGCAAATTTTGATTTTGTTTTCATGTCATTTAGTTTTGAGTCATCTGAATTGTTTTAGTTTCAGTCGATTAATATCATAAGATTTTAGTCGACTAAAATCTAACAGGTTTAGTTAAAGTGGAAGGCATTACTTAAACATTTCTCTAGATTTTCCAATTAATTTTCTGTTTACACCCCTGGCGGGTGGCGACTCAAAAGATTGGGGAGGAAAACCAACCTGTTATTCCAGTGTTAACTTTGACAGCAAATTTTTCAGTCATAGTCTTTTGACTAAAATTCAATTTAGTTTTAGTCATATTTTAATCATCTAAATTAGTTTTTATTTAGTCATCATCTCGTTTTCATCAGTGGAAAAATGTTGTTTACAAAAATTATTAGTCGATGAAATTAACAGAGGTCGAAGAAACACCAGATTAATTTGAAAATCAAACATTTTTAAGGAGTATGTACAAATTCAAGCATATCCCTAACCTTGAAAACATCAACTTCAAAAGACTTTGTATGAACCTTTTTAACTGTTATAATTCTTTGAGACCATATTTAATAATGTTACTGTATCGGATTGCATTAAATTGTATAAGTTGGTGTTCATGTTATTGTGTCCACCCTGTGTAACAAAGCAGCAGAAGTGGATTTGTACCTTTGGTAGATTTGGGATGAACTTGGTGTCTCCGAAAGACTTGTAGTTTCCCATGTTAGCATACAGACCAGCTGCATACACCAAGAACGCCTAAACAAGAAAACAATACAACACAAATCACTTTCATCCTGTGTGTAGCAACATCTACACACACTTACATTTGTATGTGGGTGAAAGTGTCAAGACAGAAACAGCCAAACATTTAATTTCAACCATTCTCGACATTAGCAGGAGGAGCTGTATGTGAGAACGCAAATGTCTGATGATTCAGATTCAGACCGGACATTAAACAGACTTTACCCTGTCAGCTTCCGAGTACAGAGTCAGAGTAATGTCTGATGGAATTCACAGAGAGCGAGTGGGCGTGTTGATGAGGTTTCAAACATGCGGCTGCCGAGAATACAAACATCCGGCAGCAGTTTTTTCAATTGGAGAGACGGTGAGATTCAGGAACTTCTGTCGGTGAGGACCAAATTAAAGAAATTAGGGATGTCAATTTTCTTCTTTTTTTTTTTCTAACCGATAGCTGACATTCAGCGTCTGCAGAGAGCTGCGGACACCGTCTGTCCATCCGTCCGTTCAGCTCGCCAGAGCGTTTTGGATGAAGCACAGAGCAGATGTTTTCAAAAGTTGGAGCGACGCCTTACCTGCCGCTCCACTCTAATGTACCGCTCACAACATGAGTTTGAAGCATGCCCGACACGGACTCACATTATCATGGAGATGAACTGTGTGCACGTCACAGTGCCACAGAGCACCGTGGCACCGCCGGCCTCTGGTGGACTCTGGAGCTGCGGGCAGCCCGCTTTTTGTGCAGCCTGCTCTATGTGGAGCAAATATCCGAGCCTGTCTCCACCACATCAAGCTGCAAGGTTGTCAGCTGTGTGTCTGTGTGTCTGTCTGGTCTCCTCTCTGTGCGGGACGGCTGGTTTAACCCTTCCGTCCTCATCAATATAACATCATGTGTCACGTAAATCTCCGCTGAGTGATGTCCAGCAGTCGGTCGTGAGAGCAGAAAAAAAAGAGCTTGAAACACCGTGGTAGTGCAAAGTTTGCAAGAGCAAGTTAACTATCAGTTAAAAAAATAGATTGTATAACCCGTTTTTTTCTTTTGCCATGCAACAAACGTTATTTATTACCTTTTAATTTTATTCTAAAAATATTGTTTTTAACTGTTTCGGTCAAAATTCTTAATGTCGGTTAAACGGTTAATCAGTGACATCCCTAAAAGAAATTCAAGGAGCAGCAAGAGAAACAGCTGTTTGTGACCAAATGAAGAACCGGCTAGGTGACTGTGGTGTAAGGGCACAGTCATACAAAGTTGAATGCGGGCGAGGCAGTATTTCATGCTGGTCAAAGTTCACCAAAGTTGAACTCCACGGAAATTTGCTTTGCCACAGGAAGTGAGTGTTTTATTCACCCCTTCGCTCGCAGAGAATGATGAAAGTGAACGGGAGGTGAATATTCAGCAGTGTTAATTTAGTGCATGTGTGACCGTGCAGAATGTCCAGACCTGATTCTGCGGACATTGTCCCGAGGACAAATGAGAAAGCGGCTAAAGACGGTGTACCTGGTACTCCTCGGAGCTGAGTCCAGCTGCTGTGGCGACCTGTTCCAGCTGTGCAGGCGTCTGCTTCCGGAAGATTCTCTGCAGCAGGACGAAGATATGTGCCGACTCCGGGGATGTCTGCAGCAGCACTGCCAGACCACCATACCTAAGACAGCAGATGTTTTTTTGATCAGCAGAGTTTCCGTTCTTCAATAAACTAACGTCTTAAGTCTTTAAAACTGGTGAGAAATGTCTTTTTTTCTTGACATCAGTCGTGCTCGACTTGAACGCGCTACATCCTGAGATCAGTAACGTACCAAGCGGCGCGGGACAGGTAGTGGGCGTACATCTTCTCCTGAGGTGAAAGCAAACGGAAGGCCTCGCCGCAGTCAAGAGCAGAGACACCAATCTCATTTGGGAGGTAGTACTGGGAGTCCACCATCTTTAGTCTGAGGTTTAACACTGACGATGAGGAACTGAATTAAGAGAGGGGAAAGGGAAGTGGAGAAAGAGAGATAGGTCGGGAAAATGGAGTAAAGAAGTGTAAATGGGATGAGGAAGAAAGGTGGAAGACAGAAGTGAGAGAGGAGAGAGATGAAAGAACAGAGGGTAGTAATGAGATGAGGAGAGCGTGGGATAAAGAGATAAAAGCAAAACTGCAAGTTACAACATCAGCTTTTTTTTTCATAACCATGAGCTCTTGGAAGTATTTGCACACCTGCCCAAGCTTTAAGCAGGTTAAGCAGAATGTGTACTGTACAAACACACACATTCCTAACAGTTATACTACTGTACTAGTAAAACTGATTTTAACATAAAATCTGCAGCTTGGTTTTGCAAAGTGTGATTTTTGTTTGAAGAATATAGGCTATGGTATTCTAACTTTTTTCTCAAAACATTACGATTTTCTTCTCAAAACATTACGACGACTTTTTTCTCAAAACATTACAACTTTTTCCTTGAAAAATTCGGACTTTTTTTTCATAAAATTGTGATTTTTTTTCTCGAAACATCACGACTTTTTTTCTCAAAACATTACAGCTTTTTTCTCAAAATATTACAACTTTTTTCTTTAATTTTTTTTTTAAGCAAATATTTTTTATTGCTTCACAGATAGGACACTGTAGTAAACTGCAGTCAATTTGTGAGAATATTCCAGATTATCCCAATAATGGAAATTCACCACGATCAATTTATTGTGAGTGTTTTTTATTGTGATCCACAATAAAATCCATGATTGTCCCATCCCTAAATAGGGCTGCGCTTATTGATTAATCTGTTGATATTTATTTACAATTGTTTAGTCTATAAAATGTTGTGAATGACCATCACAATTCACCAGAAACCTAGGAGGTCTTTAAAAAACGTGTTTTGTCCAACTAACAGCCCAAAATCAATATTAGATTTACAATTATATAAAACAGAGAAGTGCACCAAAACTTCACCTCATTGTTAATTGATTATCAACATTGATGGCAATTAAGTTTCTGCCAATCAACTAATAATCGTTAAAGAACTAGTATTGCTTTTAGAGCTGCAACGATTAGTCGACTGATCAATAGAAAAAATATCACCAACTATTTTGATAGGCCATAGTAATTTTTCATACAAAAATGCCAGAAAATATATGGAGATTTTCTCTGTTTTATATCATATTAAACTGAATATCTTTGGGCTGCAAAACAAGACATTTAAAGACATTACCTAAACTGGGATGGACGTGATTAATGAAAATAATCGTTAGTTGATTTATAGGCCTAGGCTAATAAGGTAAGTTAAAAGTTGTGCGAAGGTTTATTCAGTTTAGTACAGCTATCCAATAAAATTCAAAGTTTCTGATACGAAAAGCAGGTGCTCATCCCCGAAGCTTTATCTACTAAGAGGAGCCAGTCAGTCTGTTTCACTTTCAGGTAACGTTAAAACGAATAATTTGGGGAAAAAAGTGAAGCGCCTATATTCCCGAACACGTGTTTTAATGCCTCTTTAAAATGAGCAGCCTACTAACAGCAGGACAACACTCAAACTGCCTGTTTACGTAACTTAAATACTGGAAATACATTTAGTATTCAAGCTTCAGCAAACAGCTAATTCAATGTAAGTTAACGTAACCGTTAGCTCCTAGCGTGCATGCTAAGCCGGCTGCTGAGTATTTGGAGCATTTTAACACGCTGCCACAACTTCTGTAAGCAAAACAGAATGTCGAAAATATTACGCGACCCATCCCCATGTATGATTAGCTGCTATTCAGTACATTTCGAGAGGTATAAAGGTGGATACTAACTCAACAGCTTGTTACCTTATTTTGTTCAACAGCTCCGGCGAACGTCAAACTGCAGTCTCACGCTGAACACTTCCTGTATTCATTCAACGTAAGACCCGCCCCTCAACCAATCACAGGCTGTATATCGTGGATGATTGAAAAACTAACCAATGACGAAGTAGCTGCGCCGGACTTTTCGATTCACTTCACGCATATGGCTTCACGTCGTAGTTTTCTGACCAAGGATGAGCGTGAAAAACACAATATCTGAAGGTCTAAAACAAGCACCCAAGACTGTAACATCACACACAAAAGATTTATATTATGTTCATGTGTGCACAAATAATTACCCATAATGCAGACGAATACAGGACGAGGTGGCCGAGTGGTTAAGGCGATGGACTGCTAATCCATTGTGCTCTGCACGCGTGGGTTCGAATCCCATCCTCGTCGGACTCCTTTTCCATAATCGGAGATATCTCAACATTATTCGGTCGGTACACGGTGTGCATCGATAATGAGCACGGGGGGAATGGTCACACGACCGGAACTCGTGACAAAGGTGACACCGACAGATGGCAACTTTTCTCCCCCTGAACTCCTCCCCTTCACCCATTCCTCTTTTTACTCTTGTTTAAAGTGAAAATTTAGCTTAGGCTTTCACCAAAGCTTTTACCACACATTATTTCCACACACTTCTCATTAGTTAATCTCCTTGATTATACATTATTTAAGGGTTAATGCCCGACAAGGTGTCCGATAGCAAGGCCAGAGGTTGACTCCACCAGAGTCCATTAAAACCTGATTATGGACACCTAGAAGGGCATTAACCTGCTTATACCATGGTCACATGCCAAAGAAAGAAAAAAAAAAGTCAAGACTATTAATTTATATTTTCATGCGTTTTGCAATCAAAATCGAAAGTTTTTTTTCAAGCAATAACTTCCCTGGTAACACCTGAGGGCTTGACTAATACCTGGAATGATCATGACAATCCCATAAGGTTCCTATGCAATGGAAACATCATTCACTCCTCCAGTAAATAGGATGAACCTTAGATAACGTTACCACTTGACAACAGGAGATATTTGTAGTCCCTCAGCTCACTTTTGGCTCTTGTCTGGGTCCAGAACTTAAAATCTGCTGACTGAAGATGGAAACAGACTTTTCTGTCTGATATCAGGCAACTACGGCTCAGCTGTTAGCCTAGTGCATTAATTTAGAACAATTGTTTTTATGTAAAGTGTCTTTTAGTGTCTTTTAAAGTGCTATATAAATCAAATGTATTATTATTATTATTATTACTACTTACTAGGTGTCCATTAACACTTTTTATGGACACCCTGCAGCCAATCAGAATTGAGTATTCACCCAGACCATGGTATAAGCAGGTTAATGCCCATCGAGGTGTCCATAATCAGGTTTTAATGGACTCCTGATTATGGACACCTCGAAGGGCATTAACCCGCTTATACCATGGTCTCTTGCCAAAGGAAAAGTAATTTATATTTTCATGCTGTTTTGCTATCACAAAACACAAAGTTGTTTTTTTCCCCTGGTAACACTTCCCACATGCTATTTATATGGGGGTTTGACCATAGAAATTAAATGTAATGTCCTTTCTATCCAATTAAATTTCTATGGGTTTGACTAATACCTGGAATGATAATTACACAGAGGCTTTGACTGCGCCCCTGTTGCTAGGGTTACTCGCATTGAATTAGAACAGTGAACAGATCGTCTGCGTTCCAAATTGCATACTTTTTCTTTTTACTTTTAGTACATACTGCAGCTGCCCTTACAGAGTACATACTGTTGCATGCAGTATGCATACAAATGGTTTATACTGCTACATCATACTACATTGCACCTAAACTAGACCCTCTTGCTCATATGCTGTGCAAAGGATTGTGGGCATGAATAGCCAGAAAAGCATGCTGGCTTGCATAGCCTATGGCAGTGGTTCCCAAGCTTTTCTGCAAAGCCCCCCTTTTGTAGATTAAAAAATATTTTCAAGCCCCCCCGCAATGTACCCACATAACCACACACATCTTTTGCTTGCAAACTTCTATAGAATTTATTTGAACCATTGCCTGTAATTAATACAGAACTGCAACTTCAGTGTGCCAATTTTTATGCCTCGTCATATTATTATTATTTTGGTAGTTTGTGATGTTTGGTGCAGATCCATCGTCTGCTTTATGTTTACCTGACAGTCCTGTCACAAACTTGTCCATGCTTTGCTAGCAGTGCAGCAGAACCATGCATCATTTATTTATATTTAGCCTCACCGCACCCCCCCCCCCTGTTATCACTCCAGGCCCCTCCTAGGGGTCCTGGCCCCCCAGTTTGGGAACCATTGGCCTACTGCAAAATGCAAACAGATGTAGTATGACATCCTGGTTTTGGCAGTAGTACGGGTATTGGAACGCACAGAGAACCGGAACTACTTAGTAGGTGTCCAGACACATTTTAAGGGACACCCTGCAGCCAATCAGATTTGAGTATTCACAGACCATGGTATAATTTCTGTTATAACCTAGATAGGCTTACAAACCACACAGTATTATCAGTTTATTGGTTTTTATTGAATTCTAAAAAAAACATGATGAGAAAGTGAATTATTTACAAGGGGTTTGCAACAGAAAGTGTTACGTTTTCTTTGATGAATGGGAGAAAGAGTTAGCTGCACTATATCCAAGTGACCAGCCCTGCACCACAAGAGAAATGCTAACGGACATCTGGGCCTTCAACACATCTGCGCCTTTGTTTATTTTCAGAGTTCATGCTTGGGTTTTGCCGTCCCTCCTGTCGGGAGGCGTTGCGGGGAGTATCCAGCGATAGCAGTCTGAGAAGCTCAGGCTCTTGTCCACAGCACAGCTGGTGCAGTAGACGATCCCCAGAGCCAGCATCACTACGAGGAACACGCACAGAGGCACCAGCAGGGCCACCAGGAGCCAGCTCTTGTCGTGCTTCCGTTTACCTGCAGCAGATCCAGCCTCCCCCGCATCCTCCGTACCTTCCACTTTAGGTCCCTCCCCCTCCTTAGTCCCGGTGGCTGACCCGTTTGCACTTTCAGCTCTCGCAGCGTCGCCAGCTTCTCTATCTTCTTTCTTAGCCTCATTATCAATTTCATTGCCTGTGTTGTGTTTTTGCGTCGGGGGCGGGGCCGTCTGATATCGCCTCGGTGACAGGGCGTCCCATTGGTTCAGGTGATTGTCTGACCCCATGTCAGGGGAGAGTACTTCAGGGGCGTCTGTCAGCCAGTCGACGTCAAAGTTAGTGTCCGCTTCGAAGTTTGGGTCCGGGGTGAATGACGTGGACCAGGGAAGATCATGGTCCAAGTCCGGTATGTGCGCAGAGTCACTGGGGTCGGGGGTCAGGGTGGAATATTCTTCATCGTCAGGCGACGGCTGGCAGGTGAGCCCATCTGACTGCAGGTCATAGCCGTTGTCACAGTAACACTGGTACCCGCCCATGTAGTTGAGACACTGCTGCTGGCAGGGCGACTCCCCGACGCACTCGTCTACATCGACGCACTCTCCTCCGCTGCCCGACTCGTAGCCGGGGTTACACAGGCACTCGAACGACCCCATCGTGTTTTCACAAGTGCCGTCGCAGCTGCCGTCATCGAGGCACTCGTCCACGTCCACGCACTCGCCCTCGTCGTCCGGCTGGTATCCGGAGTGGCAGGTGCAGTGGAAGGTGCCCGGGATGTTGACGCAGACTTGCGGACAGGGTTGCTGCTGACATTCGTCTACGTCGGAACACCTGCGGCCATCTGGAGCCATCTGGTAGCCCGGCGGGCAGGTGCAGCGGATGCCCCGCGGTGTCTCCACGCAGTCGTACTCGCACCCCATCTCCACGCAGACCTCTTTCATGTGGGGCTGCTCGGTGGGACCGGCGGAGTCTGCGGATAATTCGGGGGTGTCGGTTTGGCTGAGGGGATCGGGCTTGCAGCTGTAGCCGTCCTCGCTTATCGTGAAGCCCTCGGAGCAGTAACAGTAGTAGTCCGTGTCCGTGTTCTGACAGTGCTGCTCGCAGAGGTGGAACCCGCTACACCTGTCCTGGTCCCGTGGTGCCGCGCCAGGTGAGCAGAGCGGCGCGTCCGCGGACCAGCCCACCGTCTCGTCGTCTCTCTCCATGCACAGCACCGTCTGCTCGGCGCGAGCGTCCGGGCCCGAGCCGCCGTCCGCGGGGCACGGCAGAGTAGCTACGGAGCCGTAGGGCACGTGGGTCAGCAGCGTGCTGACGAGGTGAAATGGGGTGGTGTAGAGAGCCGGACCGCTGCCCTCGTCCTCCAGGGGGGAGCACATCCCTTTGTAGTTGTACTGGCAAACGTATCCGTCCAACGGCAGCGCGCACGAGCCGTCCAGCCACCGGAAGTTGTCGCTGTTCTCACGCCCGCTCTCAGAAGTGTGGACGGTCATGGCCACGCAGCGAGGGGCCGCACAAGTCCCGGGGGTGTCTTCACGGAGCCAGTTGGTGAACTGGCCGTCCTGGTCTCCTGTGTGAGAGTAAAGACAAGGACCAGGTCAGTAACAGCAGAAATTCCCATCTTTTGTTTCTAACTATGCAATTTCTCTTCTCGTATTTAATCGGCCTTTTCAGATCTATGAGACACATTTCAATTTCTAAGATCATGATGCTGTGCGTAGATTTAAAAAAAAAAAAAGGGAATTTGTGGGAAAATAATTGCTGCAGTCTAGTGTTGCTGTCACCTGATTAACTGTCATTTATTCTGGGTTGGCTCTGTGAGTGGTGGCAGTCAGCAGTCTGCACTGCTGACTGCCACAGTGTCTTTTTTGATACCACCACTGGGAGTCGCCAAAGTCTGATGTTTTTAAATTCCACACATGGACTTTGAAAACACCTCAAATGGGGAGATTTGCCTGCAGAGATATATGTTTGTAAGGCTTGTTTAATGTGTGTGTGTGTGTGTGTGTGTGTGTGTGTGTGTGTGTGTGTGTGCATGTGTGTGTGTATCTGGGTTGTAGTTTTACAGATTAATTTAGACGCTGCCTTTTATTAAATCAAATAATTATTAATTTCTTACACTGCACTGTAACTTTTATTCTTGTATTTTATATCGGTCTTATTCCATTTTAGCATGTTTTTATTTTCATTCTGTTTAATGACTGTTTTTTTTAAATAATTTTTAAATAACATTTTTAAATGCTCTTTAATGTTTTGAGTAAAGCACCTTGAATGGTCTTGTTGTTGAAATGTGCTATAAATAAACTTGCCTAGTTGCCCTTTAATTAATGTATTTATTCAATGCTGTGAGTGGGAGCACCACAAATAAACTTCCATTCACATTCATTGTATTAGGCTGCATGCAAAATATCTATATATCATATCCTAGTTATAAAAAACAAAACTATCTGCATTGCAAGATACCACCAGGGAAAAGTGAGAAAACGTGTTTTCTGTTATTTGGGTAAACCAGCCATTTAAATCAAGGCAGATGGGGGGAAAAAAACAACTAAGCTGTCTACATAACTCTTGAAAATGCAATGTCTGTTCTAACTCAAGACACACTTTGAGTGATAAAATCTGCTTTTAGGGGGTTTGTGTAATGACTAAATCAGGCTGCAGGGTAGCAATGAGGTCAAAAGGGGATTGAACTTCCCCTGTCGTGCCAGCTCCGTCTCTGTGAAACAAAAGTAGCTATAATGTAATAACCATCCAGTCAGTGCGGAGCTCTGCAGGCTGGCCCGGGTACCAGAGTCTGACAGAGAGGTTAGGTTAAGGGACAGGGCCGTTTCTAGCTTTCTGGGGGCCTTATGCAAAATGTTGTTTGGGGGCCCTTATTTTTGTGAAACTTTTGGTGGGGGGGATTCCCAGTCCTCTAAGGTGGTCTGCGGGCATTTAACATTTAAATACATCAATCAAGTGTAATTTAAGAAGAAAAGAGGCTAGATCTGTGAACTATTAACATCTTTTTTTCCCTCTCAAATTCAAATAAATCATCTCCAGCAATTTAAACTTCCAGAAAATTGGAAACACCGGGGCTCCCCTGCATCACGAAACTGCTGAAAACTTACAGGATTTACTGAATCTGCATTATAACATCTCACAAATGTGCATAAATGAGACGGATACTGCATGTTCCTTATAATTATTTATAATAAATTTGTGTTGTTAAGAAAAAAAAAAGTATTGACTGAGAGACCAGTCATTGTCATTTCTAAAAAAAATAAAAATAAAAAGGCAGCTTGGGGGTTTCCTGGTGGTCCTATAGTCTGCATATAGCAAGAAACGGCCCTGTTTATGGTTTAATACCATAATCTATTCATAAACTCTTGATAAAATGTGTGTGTGAAAGTAATAATATTGAAGGAGGCATAATGGTTGTAAATACTGAATCAAATTGATTCCTTGAAAGTTGAGGAAAGGTCATCATGTGTTAAAATGCAGGTTATATAGTAAAATAGGTGTTCATCTAGCATTGGTTAATTTATTTTTGTTTATGTTAGGCTACAAACACTGCCAGAGCCAATTTAATCAAATAGGTGATTAACAAACACATTATTATTATTATTATTTTTTAACACATTTAGCCTCAGTTATATTGACCCACATATTTCCAATTAGATCAGAGTCAAAAACGTTAACGTTTTTCTAAACTTTCAACTTGAATGCTTAATTATAAGAAAAAACCATTATGTATCTTTCCCTATTTTAGGGCAATTTTGTCTGAGCTTAGTTATTAAAATCGAATAAAATGGCTAATATTCAGGGTAAAGGGAATACAAGTAACGGGATTAAAAATACAAAAAAAAGAGTAACTGTATTCTGTTACAGTTTAAATTGGTGGTATTCTGAATACAGTTCCTGTATTTACAAATAGATTACTTAAAGAGATTACTTTATTACCTCTGCCAAGGAGGTTGTGTTTTTGTTTCGGTTTGTTTGTTGGGTTTGTTTGTGTGTTTGTCAGCAGGATTACAGAAAAATTACTGAGCCGATATTCACGAAACTTGGTGGAAGGGTGAAGCATCGGCCAAGGAAGAACTCATTACATTCTGGAGCAGATCTGATAAGCCTACATGAATTATTTTTTCGTTAATATTACGAGATTGCACAGCCAGGACACTGTCAGGAATGTGTTTTTGGAAGACAGAGACCAATGAGCTCAGCAAGACGATTCCAAAAGTAACCCAAAGTATTTAGTTACTTAATTTAAGCAATCTAATGGAGTACATTACAAATTACATTTTAGGGCATGTATTCAGTAATCTGTAGTGGAATAAAGGGATAGAACGATTAATCGGTCGGCCGATTAATGACATTTTGAGAATCAGCATCGGCCAATTATCTCAGATCACAAAACCCATTAAAGTGCAGCGTTTTTTCTCGAAACATTATAATATTTTTTATGGAAACATAACGCCTTTTTTCTCGAAACATTATGACTTTTTACTTGAAAAATTATAACTTTCTGTAAACATTCCTCCTTTTTTTCTGGAAAAATTACCATTTTTTTCTGTAAACATTTTTCTCTAATTTTTCCACTTTTCTTGAAACATTACGACTGATGCAGATCTAAAAAAAGGACCAGAAACTGCTGCAATCTGCTGAATAAGTGTTAAATAAATGTTGTAGGCTATTTTATCAGATGCAAAAAAAACTAAATCGGCACTATAAATCTGCATCGGCCACCCTGCTCTCTAAATATCAGCATCTTCCATTGAAAAACCCATATCGGTCGACCACTAATCGTTATCGCAATATTCAACAACGTTATCGCATATCGCATATTTTCCTCATATCGTGCAGCCCTAATTTACAGCCTGGCACAAAAATGTGAATAAAACCATAAACTCAGGGGGAATGGGATCATAAATCTTCCATTGGTGTCTCAGTTTTCTCCTTCACTTTCTGCTGGTTTCTCTGATTCCAAAAATCTGAATATTCTATCAAATTAGAGTTGCAGTCACCACTTGTCTGCTACATAATAATAACAGCAGATGAGCACTGTAGAAATAGTGGTGCTCTCATTGAATCTTTTTACACAACATTTTTCAGATTATAATTCAAACGTATCAAAAACACACATCTGACTTTCGGGCACACTGTCGTGACTGAACACTTCAGCAGACAGTCGGCCGGCGCTCGCTGCCATCCGCGTCCTCGCTGCCTCTGAGAGGAAATATTAGGCCGAAACATCTCAGGCGTGATGTGCCTATTAGATTATTCCAGAGAGCAAACAACAGAGCTGGGAGAGAGAGGGTGGCAGACTGGGAGCAAAGCCTCTCTGAGCGCTGGCAATCAGGTGGTATTAGGCTCTGCCAGTTAGAAGCATCAGTGAGGCAGACACAGCTCGGTGTTAGCCGTACATGTGTACACACTCTCAGCCATCATCCCAGACACAATAATGGAAAACCAGATACCTTATCAAGCTCAACTGTCAGCCGTGAGGCCGAGCCGTGGAGATTAAGTGCGGGATATGTGTGACGGTGCGATGCATGTGGTCGGGAATTGGCTGCGGGAGGAAGTGTGTGCGAATGCGAGTGAGGGGATAGAGGGGGTTAGTTGCAACTTCCTGAGGTTTGGTTGCAGAAGAGTCCCAACTGTATTATGTCTGCTTTGTTACGGAGAGCGTGCAGCGTGGTTTTTGTTCTCTTTATCCTACTGGGAGATCCTTAGAGTGTTTCTTGATTGACGCTGGAGATCCACCCACTCCGGGTTGCTAATGAGAAAAGCCCCGAGGACACAGAAATTCAGCAGACATTACTCCCTGACCTTTTGCGAGGTTTGCCGGGGAACGGCGCGCGGCAAAGGCGCTCATGCAGCCGCGGCGTCGTCGTCGTACGCGTGTCAGAGCTCCTCGGG